>NTHP01000835.1:0-14080 GCA_003416845.1 Oplegnathus fasciatus | reverse complement strand
GTCATGTGATATTCTACCTCAGTACACTTTAAGAACAAATATTACTGGGACCACTACAGAAAATTGCAGATGAACATTTAATATCCAGGAATTCACATTATAGACACAACCGCTGACTATGTCCATAACAATTTGGCCACAATATAGCACATTGACCATACACGGTCCAGCCATATTCTAGGTTTTGACCTAGTCTTGTTAAGTTAGGACCTCACTCTCTCCAGACAATCAGGAGCACTCTGTAGTAGACTTACAGCACCACTCACAGATTTACTGACTAACTGTGATTGGATGATAGATTACAACTGCAGCATTTTCTAATTGGTGTATGTACTGTTAAAATCAGTTAGGATCTGTCTCTCTTCCTGACCATGCTTCATAGAGGAGAGGAGTGTTAATAATAATAATAATAATAAAATTAATATACTATAAAATATTCATTCTCTGTGTCATCTGGTATAAAATGGTCCTCAGTCATTCATTAGTTGTTCATCATTGTATTCTGTGTATTTATTCATGTTTGCATTTATTTATGGTTGCATTTATTCACTTAGTTGTGTCTAGTAGTTGTTAGTTCTGTGTTTAGTTAGTAGTTTCATAAATATTTAATTTATAAAGCACTTGATCACGTGGTTTTGTGTGTATGAAGTATACCAGTCACTGTACACGGGTCAAGAACTCTGTAGCATCCTTTAGATCGAGACTGAATTCATTAATTGGTTATCTTTTTCCATTTTTCCAGGGTGGTGCCCCGAGGTGATCTATCTATCGACTGACCGACTGATCGACCTACCGATCTACCGATCTACCTACCTAGCTCTATGAGGACAAAGGAGTCTTTCCAATCTCATCTAAATTAATATATCATTCATTTCAAATGCAAGAGCTTCATTTCATTATGCTCCTAATATTCCTTTCAGCACCCATTCTCCTATCTCTGACAATAAAGGGGGGAAAAGATTTGAATTAATCAATTAAAATTCTAAAATAATAAATTTGATTTTCCTTGCTTATCATAATTAAACATCCCCCTTGTCAAATACTGTCCTGCGCTCACATTGTATGAGTCATTTTAGTGCCGTTTGGAATTATTATTGAACCCAAATTAATCTTGTGAGACTCCAGTGGATGGAGCTGGCTTTCTATAATGTACTCTGAAGGCATTTAATCCTGTTTAATGTAAGTCACAATCTCCTTTGTGAGGGAGTGTTGTCAAAAAGAACGGGAGTTAAACAGAGGACAGAAATGGAAGGAATGCAAATACACCCATAGCATATAAATATTATCACCTGTGATGTTTCATTCATCTGACACTGAAACGAACCCCTAAACCTGATGTGCAGCATCACAGTCAAGTAACTGATGATAATACCAGTTTTTTACGGACCCAATAGGCTTCTTGATATCAATGATTTTTCCATGTCTGAGAGTTTGATGCCTAAAGCCAACTGGATAAACATGAAATCGAAGATAACCAAAGGGTATTTGATTTTTTTTCATCAGAAAAGGATGAATAACTTTCAGTTAGTTGTGATTTGATAGACTTACAGTAAGCCTTCACAATTATTGACACTGAGATTGCGCCCTCATATTAGAATACTATTACATGTTCTGTCTATGTCTCACCTCTAAATAATACATTTATTAAAAATGAACTTTATATGTATAGCACCTTTCATACACAAAATGCAACTCAAAGTGCTTTTAATATTAAGAAAAGAGCAGATGATTTAAACGGTTAAAATATTAAAATACATTTTAAAAGAAGAATACAAAAAATAAACCGTTTAAAAATAAATAAAATAAATAATAAACCTAAAATAAAAAATGAATTAAAGTAAAACTGTAAAAATAAATAGATATGTATATATAACAGCAACAACAGCTAATATCATTACCATGAACACTTTGACAATCATCATTTTAGTAACTGTAATCCTCTAAGATTGAGGAGTACTGTACATAATGGAGAGGAGTAGTCATGATGTATTTTGTGCAAAACCAGGCTAAAAAGGTGAGTTTTAACAGGCACAGTTTGAGAGGCGTTCCACTCTTACAAATCTGTGTCTGTGTGCCCTCAAATTTTGACCTGCAGACTGAGTAGTAATTTGTTTTGTGCTCTTTCATATCTTTTGCCATCAGTGTATTACCATAAGAGAACAGCTTCACTCTATGTCTTTGTCTTATTTTTTGGTATGGTGAGCAGCATAGAGTCTGTGGATCTGAGAGATCTACCAGAGATAGATTTTGTGTCATATCATCCAAGTAGTAAGGGGCAGTGTACATAAACACATTTATAAACAAGAATCTTAAAATTGATCCTAAATCTAACTGAAAGCCAGTGCAAAGACTTTAATGCAAAAGTGATGTGAGCTCTTTTCTTTGCTCCAGTTAAAACTCAGCAGCATTCTGAATGAGCTGTAACTGATTTACAGAACCTTCGGGGAGACATGTGAACACTGCATTGTCGTAAGGGAAGAAAGGGTGCTCAGGTCATCAGGATCAACAGCTACATAAAGCTGGGTGTCATCTGTGTAGCAATGAAAATCAATAATGTGCTTATGGGTGATGATCCCTAGTAAGTACCATACACAAACTCAAAAGCAGCGGACCCAGGAAAGAACCTTGTGGCACCCCATATGGAATGTCTGTTCTTTGTGATGAGAAGCTTGCTTTTCATGTTAACATGTACATGATGGCTACCTCGCATATCCTGCATTACTCCTACACATTGGATGTGCACATCCTCAAAAAGATTTAATTAAGCACACAAATTGTCAGGGCAGCATATCAGGATGAACCAACAACAAAAGCGATTTTGATGAGAAACTAATAGAACTTGTTGCTGCTGCTGTTTTTTCTGCTGTGATCTCAACATTACAATATAGTAAGCTCTTCAAGTGTTGACATTGTGCCAAATCTGAAGTTCTTAAGGAACATATTCTGGTGACGGCCAACCAGAGATGGTTCAGCCCTGATCTGTCCCTCTGTGGATATACTTTTTAATCCTCTAGGTACATACAAAAAACCCCAAGTATATCATGAGCCTAAGATAACCTCACCTAATATGAGATAACAAAAACCATGTCAGTGCATGCACATTCACATTATGTATTACTTGTAATATTTGAGTAATAGTCAGAATTTTTAAGATTTTTTCATTTTTGTAATATCACTTTTTCTTGTAAAATGACAATGTTAACTCGAAATACTACCACTTGTTCTTATAAATTAATTTCTTTCAAAATATAACAACTTTTAATCTATTCTTGATTTTTTTCCCCATTAACAGTGGATCTACTACTTTATTGTGATATTTGTTTTCAATAGGGATGTCCCGATCCAATCCCAAAGAATGGTATCGGCGCAGATCAAGGCATTATTTAACTGATCGGTATTGCCGTTATTGAGCATGAACCTAAGCCCGATCCATTGTTTTTTTTTCTTAATGCATTGCAGAGCTACTCAATTGTCAAGCATATACATTAGATTGATTGTAATAACTTTAACGTACTGTGTACGTGTGCACTGTGCAGCTGTATTATCTAGGAAAATAGAAGTATCGGATTGGGACTTGGCATCGGCAGATACTCAATATTAAATGACTTGGATCGGGATCAGGGGAAAAAAATATTCATTGGGACGTCCCTAATTTTTAATGTGGCTTATCATTTATTTGCCAATTTTCACCAAAAAATGCTCAGATATTTCTTTAAAAGGAGATCATTTAAACAGATTTTCACTAAATCTGGGTGAAAATAATTTCAAACTGATCTGCTTTTCACGTGAACCCAAAAGCTATTATGTTTACTCTTGCACGAAGAGACTGATATACTGCAATTTACTGCAGTAATCAGTAAACATACAGTAGTTGTACATTATTCATTTATTAAAGCCAAAAAATCGCGAAGGGTGTACTTAATAGTCCTAAAAATATAGGAATGTTAATGTGAATTCAAATGTATTTCAGTGAGTCCTCCTGAGCCCCACATGGGACTGGGTGAGTGTGTTGAGAGACTGTGATATCTGTTGCCATGGTTTCAGGTGTGACAGCATGGTGATTTGGATGTAGTGGGTATAAGTGAAGCCTTGGCTGGAGTCTTGTATCACAGGAAGGCGCTTAGCATATGAAGTACAAGAATAATTCAGGCTATATGAGTCAAGATTGGAAATCTAAGAAGCTGAACATTTTCGTCCGCCATGGTATCAAAACTGGTCTGCTAAGTACTAAGAAGTGTTGTTTGACTGGATTTTATTGTTTTTGTTTTTCATCATTTTGAGGAGTAAGATTAAAAGGGAAATATTAGGACTATATCATACTATACTATAGTTTCAGAACCTATGTTCTGGAACAATCCCAAATCCAATGGATTTAATGTGAAGCATCTGTACAGGTAGTGTCAAGTTCCATTGACAGTAGCTTAACAGCGCTTGAAAGAATGGCAAAGTACAGGCAATTGGAATTATTTAATTAATGAAAACAGTATGTCTGTAAAAAAATAAAAATAAAATAGAAAGTGGAAGCAGCATAGTGGTGAATATGACATGACTGTTGTATTGAGAGAATTAGTGCTGTAAGAATGGATATTCTCCTGAATTCAAAGATAACAGGTAAACATGGAGGAAGTGTTGAGTTTGTATCAACAGCAAATTAAAACAGAAGCATATCAGAAAGCAGGGCGGCATCTTCATGATAAAATTTAATACAGATGAAATTAGAAATAAAAACCTGTTTCCAATATAAGCCCTTTTCAAATAAAGACTTGGTTCCCTCTGCAGTTGAGGTAAATAGAGGCCACAGCCACTAGACCATTTACATTACACTGATTTTTTCCTTATAAGTATGTCTATTTTAAGTAATTTACTTTATACTTCTACTTCACTATTTCAGATGGTACTTTTTTACTATACTACATTTATATGACAGCAGTGGTTACTAGTTTCATTGAAGATTAAGATTTTGCACGTTACATTACAAGTTTCTGAAATACAACGCATTGTCATAGATTAAACTCTGAAAGAGTAAATAGAGTGGGTGAAATTAACCCCACTTCAACTGCTACAATATATTAATGACTCAGTAATAATAATAATAATAATTATACATCTTAATGTAATAGTCTGAAAGGAGTTGTTTTCAGGTGTTTGTTTACAAGAAAATCCCACAGGGCACCTTTACGATTATAGTGAAAGATCCTGGTTTCAGTTAAAATGCATATTTGGTTACAGTTAGGAAACCTCCATCATAATGGTTAAAGGCGTGCTGCAGTTATGTAGTGAACTCAGTCACTAGCAGGTAATGCTAGATCAAAACCCCTGTGCAAAACCATTGTTACTCTGTATGTGACTGCACCATTATTCCTACCCAGTTTAACTTTGCTGGTTGCTTGGCATCCTAATATATTTGCATTACTTTTTATATTGCTGCTACCTACATCACTCATCTCCTCCACAGCTTTGATCTGACTTTTACTATATACATCAATACAAACAAAACTTGTAAAGGAATGCAGTCCTCCTTTCTTGTTATGATCATTCTCTCCAGTGTAATTATTTCATCCAGTTATCACAGCAGTGAAGACCAACTCCTATTATGAGCCTCATTGATCTGCAGAGGAGACAATATGCAGTGGATTGCAGATGGCATATACAGTCTATTCAAATAAATTCACAGCTACTCTGCCGCAAACACAACAGTCAGCACAGTCAGGTAACATTTAAACAGCAGGAGCTGTAACACCCCGTGATGGTAAATGATTTTCCCCATACTATTTTTTTCATTTTGTATCAAACAGTAATTAACTGCATTTACTTCTGATGCTAAAGAAGGGTTACTGTGTTGGTATCAAACACTTCCGTTGGCCTTCACTTTTAATGCTTAATTTAATAAAAGCATTGTGTCCTCATAAAGCTTTTCCTCTATAATGTTTTTTTTAATAAACAAGCTTATGTATCCCATTTAAGTATGAGGTGTAAATATTATATGAAATTGTCATTCTTTTGTATCACAGAATCTGCAGACAGTTTGAATGCATCAAAGTACATTTGTTATGGTGCTGAGTGAATAATCAATTTGGATATGGAAATCATGATTTCAACGGGTGCAAGAGCTGCGATTTTAATTTCCATGATTAATGGTGTCTTAACAAGTTGTAAGAAGTGAAAGGATTAGTTGTTGACCTTTGATTTCACCGGCTACAATGACAACTGTGGCCGGTAAATTTACTCAGAAGTAGATCATTAACATTAACTCTGTAAGTTGGCCAAACAACTAAAAGGAAACCCTTACTGTTGTCTGGTTGATATTCTTTTTGCGGGCCTGTGACTTTACCATTTATGTTTGACCAGAGATGGTTAAGCAGTTCAAAAACACCAACATAGTGGTGTCTACTAGATAATCAATCTAGTTAATCACCTTGTCACATCAGCCTCAGACAGGTAACTAGCAGGTAGCTGGGTAGTGTAAATGACAGACAGCTCAATGATTGACTCATGATCCAGATTTCATCATTATAAGATCTTTTCTAATCTTTCTTTTCTAATATGGAAGTCATAATCGGTTTTTTAAAATTTGGTAAAACAGTGCATCACAGTAAATTCCTGCTGTTTTGCAACAAAAAATACACTTGAAGATATTTGGCTGCATGTACAAAGACCTGTACTCTGACCTGTGTGTCAATGCAGGACTGACAGCAAAATCTGCCAATTTATAACCAGCAAATCAAACTAAAGAACAGCCAACAAACACAGTGACTTTTACCAGAGAAAAAAAAATCAGATGGTGCATTTCCATCCAAAGCAAGACTTGTATTGCACCACAATGAATATGTATAACTTTATATAGGACCTGATATTTATCAGCATTAATTATATAGCCAAACTGTTATACAACAACAAATTAGCCATAGACATTATCTGAGCTGTCTTACTTTCAACCAGGTTATTTTGTCTCGCCTTCCTCACGCAAAAACAGCCACATTATTAAAGTCAGCGGCTGATTCATTTTTGACATACTTGGGCCTTTTCTTGGATGTCTTGGTTCTCATTTCATTCTTCATGTGTCCCAACTTAAAAACGAGTGCTGTGCTTCACAGTGTCCAGTATCTTAAAACTCAGTGGATTACCAAAAATAAGTGTACACTACAGGATAGCTGATTTATTCCCTCCTCCATGCTGCCCGCGGATACTGTGTTTTTGTGGAAAAATACCTGGAGGCCCACTGGTTTGTAGTCCATGGGCACCTGCAAATTGAACATCCAAGCTGGTCACAGAGAAAAGTTGGCATGACTCACTTCACAGAGACCCAACCAGCTGTTGCAGTGACAACTTGCTGGAGGGCACAAATACACCATTGTTACAGTAAAGTTCTTGAGAATTAATCAATATAAATGCATTGGAAAGCTTGAAGAAGATTGAAAACCCTGTAGTAAAAAGTCCTGCCACTTTTGTGTGGCCCCCCCATACGAAAGTATGGCCCATAATGACGGGTCTGTTCAAGCTTTCTGATTGTCCTCCAGTTTACTACTGACTTTACTTGCATACACATAAAAATTATTCTCAACAACAACATGTTGGCAGTGGGTTTTTGGGTTTTGCTAAAATAAATCCTACATGATTGTGAATATATTAAGATCAAATTACCAAAAGCAACATTAACGAAGCTAAACTAAAGCAGAAACCATTACCATGGTGATGGCAGCGCGTACAGATGCAGCAGCCAGTAGCTCCCTCACACTTCGCTACATTTTTGTTTTAATTTGTTATTTTTTTGCTTCAACTTGACGAGCGAGCAAGTGTTGAGCAGTTGCGAGCACGTAGGGAGGGTCGAGCCCTGTGTTCGCGGGACCACACTTGTGCACGCGGAGCAGAAATGCTTCCTCGTGAGGATGGTTTTCCGCTCGGGGATTCTGTTCAGTGCACTCGTATCATGTGCACGTGCCTGTTTTATTTATGTGCGCGGGTTTTGAGACTAATTAAACGCCATAGTTTTGATTCAGAGTGTGCACGAAAAGGAGGGGCTATTCACGGACGGGTCCGTTGTCAATGTGTTTTTGAGATGGAGAGAGAGAGCGCAAGAGTGGGGCCAAGAGGTAAAAAAATAGTGGCGGTCAATGCTGATGTTGTGGCGGGCCACTACAAATAAACTGATGTATGGGAAACACTGTACTTTCTCCCAGCTGATTGACTGTTTCTGCTGATGGTTTGACCCGTTCAAAGTGTGGTCAGATGATCTACAGCAGCTCTGCAGGACTGTTTTGAGTACACAGACTGGTACATGGCACAAAGATGCTGCCATTCAGTAGAACCACGCCAATCTTGATGAATATATATCATGAGTGAGATCATACATCAGCAAATATGCTGATAATGTGGTGATGACAAAGACATAAATCATTCCTCAACCAGAAAGCCTTGATGAATGGAGAGGTGAGGGCCCTATCTAGAGCCAAAAAAGCTGCCGTTCGGTCAGGTGATACACAAGTAAGCATACAACACAGCTAGAGCAAGACTGAAACCTGGCATCAAGGAGGCAAAGCAGAGACATCAGGAGAGACAAAAGAAAGACCGCAGCACCCACAACACCAAAGATACAGGTATGTGGCAGGCGATCCAGCAGCAGCGCCCCCATCATGTGCGATGTTGCCAGATATGCTTAACACATTTTATGCTCGCTTTGATCTCCTCAACAAAGAGTCAGCTGTCAAGTCTACTCTGCCTTCAGAGGACAAGTCACAGTCAGTTTCCACAGCAGATGTGAGAAGAACCCTTCTGAGAGTGAATGTGAGTAAAGCTGTTGGTCCTGATAACATCCACATAACATGGCCGTGTACCAGGAGTGCAGAGGATGAATTTTGAAGTCTCAGAGCCTGAGGAAGGAAGCTGCTCTGGAGTCTGGTGGTACGGCAGTAGATACTTTTATATCGCTTGCCAGACAGCAGTAGGATGAACAGGCTTTGGCTGGGTGAGTATTGTCTTTTAGTATCCTTCGGGCTCTATGCAGCCACCTCACCTCATTGGTGTCACTAATGCTCGGTAAATGGGTACCGATGATGTTCTGGGCTGTTTTAATCACCCGCTGCAGAGCCCTCCTGTCCCGGGCCATGCACCAACCATGCCAATTTGCAATGTTTCCAGTCAGGATGCTTTCTATTGCTCCTCCGTAAAAGTTCAGGATAACTTGTGCCAACCAGCTAGTAGATGTCATTACTGACATTTTTAACATATCAGTGTCACAAGAGACTGTTCTGGCACTCACCCAAATTCTGATGAAGTGCTTTACTTTTTCTCCTACACATTAAATACAACATCCCAGCCAGCCTGGACCCTCATCAGTTTGCATTCAGAACAAACAGATCCGCAGAGGATGCCATATCCACTGCCTTCAACTCAGTCTTCACACACCTTGAAAATAACAACACTTACATCAGAATGCTGTTGGTTGATATTAGTACAGCATTCAATACAATCTCCACCATGACACGGATTGACAAACTTAGCAGTCTGAGCTTGAGTACTACGCTCTGCCACTGGATAATGGACTTCCTCACAAACAGACCCCAGACAATTTGGATTGGCGGTCACGCCTCCTCCACTCTAGTGCTCAACAACGGAGCCCCCCAGTGCTGTGTGCTCAGCTTCTGTTCACGCTGTACATTAACGACTGCAGTCCCCGACATGGAGAGAACTCTGTTGGGAAGTTTGCGGACGACACCTCCATCATCAGCCAGATTACAAACGACGATGAGAATTCATATCAGGAGGAAATCAACAATCTCACAGAGTGGTGCACAGAGAACAATCTACTGCTCAACGTCAACAAAACCAAGGAGCTGATTGTTGATTTTAGAAAAAAGGAGACGAAGACATACACTTCTGTCTACATCAGTGGGGCTGAGGTGAAGCCTCAGGGAATCAGCATCACAGAGAACCTGTCATGGACACCAAACAGCTCCACCCTGATAAAGAAAGCACATCATTGGAACTTATCTACCGGGCATGAGTAACATCAGTGAGGTGAGATGCCTGTGCAGAGCCCAAAGGATACTTAAAAACAACACCCACCCCAGCAACAGCCTGTTCACCCTGCTGCTGTCTGGCAAGCGATACAGAAGTATCCACTGCCGTAACACCAGACTCTGGAGCAGATCCTTTCCTAAGACTGTGAGACTTCTGAATATTCATCCTCCGCATTCCACCATAAGGGGGTGGAGGGTGGGTTGTGTATAGCATGAAGGGACTACAGCTTGAATTTTGTTATAAACCTGTGTAGTATAAA
This sequence comes from Oplegnathus fasciatus, assembly GCA_003416845.1. Taxonomy (NCBI): domain Eukaryota; kingdom Metazoa; phylum Chordata; class Actinopteri; order Centrarchiformes; family Oplegnathidae; genus Oplegnathus; species Oplegnathus fasciatus. Next base: position 3,804 of record NTHP01000835.1, on the reverse strand, counting down.
ATACCTTGCACAGTATCTGTTTTGTTTTGCTTCATCCCACAGAATCATTATTGTTTTAGACAAAGCAACCATAAAGATGATAATGATTGTTTCGTGGATTTCCTCTACTTGTCATTCATTGCTGATTAACATGTAATTCTGACTTTATTGTATCATCAGTCCTATGTAGCATTTTTTCTTCCTTTGCTGGGTTATTGTGTGGGCGTGTCTGCTGCCTCCACACTATGCCATTAGACAGGCAGCATCACAGAGGTGACTACTGTAATTTCCCCCCTACCTCTCTCTGTTTGCACTCTCCAACACTCAGCAGCTGAAAATTGCAGTTGGAACACAATGATGTGGTGTGACTGCTGATGCCTCACAGTTTCCCTTAACCAGAACTCCCTGCTGTTAGTCTTAGATGGTTGAGTTGGTTGGATGAGTTTCCCCTCTAATCTCCTACAGGCTGCAGAAACCTGGATTCATGTTTGTACAGAGCTGCTGCATGGGTATCAGTCTAATATCACTAAGACATTAATACAATTTTTTTAGGTATTAGTTTGATTACTGCACATGAAGAAGAAACTGCTGAGAAGATTTGCAGAAGATCAATTCAGTGCTGTCAGACTGCTTTACAGACCAAAAAAGGACGATCAAGCTGTTCTTCCACAGCAAAGGGTTAAAGCTTTCTGAGTTTATTGTGATGACAAATAGTGACTGATAAAAAACAAAAAATCAGTGTGTTTATCCTCTCCAGCACAAACAGATGATGGATGGGAGCAGGACAATTCATGGCAGTGACACATTGATGATGTACCACTTTGAAACCTAAGGTGTACTACAGAATTCCTCCATTAACTTTACAGTCACCCTCCCTAATTTTTTGTAGTGCCCCAAATCTCCAATTTTCCTTTCTGATTTCCTTGAACAGTTCAATTTAATGTGAAAAAGTCCCCAAGAATATTTAACTTCCATAGATGACAAGCATGTGACATCAGCCAGTCAAGAGACCTGTGTCTATAACTTTGTGTATTTACATATCGAGGTCCAGATTACTATTAAATTTGTTTTAATATTTGCCATGATTAAAAAAGATTGCTGGGCCATGGAGGTTTGGGCTCTGAGTACTCCTTAGTGTTGGAATAATGGGTGATTTCAAGAAAAACATTCTTTGGGTCATTTATAATTTTGTCTTTGGACCTCTGAAAGTTGCCTTGGCAAAATCATGACCGCCACAGCAATGTTATCAACAAAGATTGCAATGTCATCAGGGGAGGAGCAGGGCTTGACAGTAGTGAGATACACTTTTTGGTCCCTTGCAGTTTAAATTTCAGTTACAAGACTTGCACACCCATCTCAAACTGCTTACAGAAGAGGTGTGAGGAAAACTGGTAACCAAAGTAACAGAGGAAGCTCTTAATCAAGGCTGCAGTGGAGGCCTACAGATGGAAAACAATAAACCACCTCTGTGGATCAAGCAACTGACAGTTTGTTTTTCTATAGCATAGCTCTCATTCGTTCTCTGCTCTGTATACAAATAACTTACACAAGGAAATTATATTTCCAAGGTCACATAGTCATATGACATATAATGACTAATAGGAATATACTAACTACAAAATATACTTGTGGAAAAAGAGAAAAAAACACAGTATTCCATCAGTCTTCCACCCGCTGTGCTACACTAAAACCTCAAGGGTGATGCGCAGTAGAATGAATAACTATGATAAGGTAAGATAAGATAAAACTTTATTTCTCCAGGAGGAAACTGCTGTGCAGCAGTGGCAGTACAAAGTAGGGAGAGTGCAAATATATAGAGTGCAAATATAAATTTAAAATATCAATAAGGTGCAAATCCAAAGTATACACAGTGCCAAAAAATATAAATGTGGGATATGCGTATTTTCTAGTTGAAATGATTTTAATTTGGGTTAATCAAACAGTTTATGATGCCAAAGTACTATAAACTTTGATAGACTGTGAAAAGGCTTTACATCTAAATCACAGTGTTCACTGCAATTATGGTGCTATGGTCTCTGACTGTGGGAGGGACAATGTTTAACAAGTTTACCAAACAGAGTAAAATGTGTCTGGCCACAGGAATATCTAATTGTCAATGTCTGATAATAAAGTATACATTGTTACATTCACATACATGTTATACATTCACAAAAAAAGCCAGTATTCAAATAATGGCAGAATCTCAAATAATAGCTGGACAAATAAAGGCCAGTTGCTAATACATAATTTAAAGGTGTGTAATTACTATACCATAATAGCTCACACAGTAAATTTAGCACAATTTACTATAAAAAAAACAGTTATAGTAAGTCATACTCACCACTCTGCTCCTCTAATTTTTTTTAGAAGTATTTTTCTTTTTCACTATTTAACTCCAAATGCTTCTATGCACTGTATATATATATATACATCTTACTTTGAAAAGTAAGTACAGCTGTCAGATAAATATAGTGGAGTGAAAAGGTACAATATTTCACACTGAAATGCAATGTAGTATACTGTAAGTATGAAGTGGCATCAATTTGAAATACTCAAGAAAAGAACAATCTCCTAAAAATTCAAAGTACAGTACTTGAGTAAATATACTTCGTTACTTTCCACCACTGCATTAATGTGAAACACCTGTGCAGAAAGTGAAGGGTTCATTGACAGTATTAGTAGTAGTTGAAAAAACTGTGGAAGTGAAATCCATATCAACTCTCTAGAGCAAACTTATTTTTGTTATCCTGTACATCATCAGGTGAAGTTTAAAAGTCATCTCAGTTGTGAGATGAGTTGTTTACTGTAGGGTATGTTAATGTACTTATAGTACACACATTGCATCGGTTAAATACTTATACTAATAATACTACCACTCAGTAATAGTTTTTGTGGCTAAAAAACAACCTTAAAAAACTTCAAACAACAACATTCAAATTCATCTGAATACTGCAAACCAAAAATGTGCTCTGTACTGTATACTGTGTGATTGTAGCTGTAGGGTACTCACAGTTTTAAGCAGCGGCCACCTCCATGGTAACAGCTGTATTTTTTATGTGTTCTGTTGCTTACTAAGACAATGTTAATATTGTATGGGCATGTGGGGACCTTAAAGTGCTCTCCAGCTGTCACTTAATGCCCAAGTAGTTTTGCCCTAAGTCACTGTAGTGGTATCACACTACTCCCATCTAAATGAACTGAGTAGTCAAACACACGTTTCAGTAAGTGCAAAGCTTGTGTTATAGGACCTGGCTACCTGCAGTTCTGCAGAGCCTATTTTTTAATGCTTCTTAAATTAAATATAACACATTTACCACATAATAGTATGCAAGAAAAAGATAGAATTGAAGGTAGATAATACAATTCCTGGTGCTGTAAGTAAAACTATACTTGGAAATGAATAGTTTTTAGAAACATATTTTTCTGTCAACTCTATGAAAGAAGATGTGATAAAAACAAAACTGTATGGAATATTGTGTTGTTAATCCTGTTGACTTTTCAAGTCTGGTTCAGCTGAAACTAACCTGGGCTCCCTTTTCCGAAGTCATCCCAAAGCTAAGATGATTGTAAAATCCATCTTATGAAGCTCCTTAAGCTTTAGTGTTGTTTCCCCAAAGCATTGCGACTTAAAGTTATAATCTCAAAGAGTTGCATTTCGTTGTCTTTCACGGCACCTATGGCAATAATCGGTAATTGCAGGTATGTTTTTGGACCTCACTTCAGTGTCACTTTCACGTTTCATTGTCTGTAGTCATCAATCTTTTCTTTGTTTTGTTGAAGCAAAACTATGGTTTGCTGAAGTGCTTATATATATATAAGCAAATA
>NTHP01000834.1:96703-113082 GCA_003416845.1 Oplegnathus fasciatus | reverse complement strand
CTCCAGTTTTTAATCCCACATGAGGGGGAGGAGCCCCCTGAGAGAGGAGAGTGAAAAGCTCTTAAACAAGAGACCTTCGGCAGAAAACACCACCAAACAGAAAACACCACCAAACACAGAAAACACCACCAAACAGAAAACACCACCACGCAGAAAACACCACCAAACGCAGAAAACACCACCAAACGCAGAAAACACCACCAAACGCAGAAAACACCACCAAACGCAGAAAACACAACTAACTACAGAAAACACGACCAAACACAGAGAACACAGAGAACACATGTAAATACAGAAAACACCACCAAATGCAGAAAACACCACCAAACACAGAAAACACCACCAAACAGAAAACACCACCAAACACAGAAATGCGCTGCTATATAGAAAATGCTTCAAATAAAAAAAACACACATCACTTGAGAAACGCTGCTAAAGACGTTTCCAAGGGACACTAATGATGTTGTCATGTTCTGTGGCTCATGGAGTTACTGAAGTCTACATCCTGTCAGTGGCGTTGGAAAATGAGCTCACAATGACTGGAGAGGCTACTGAGGCTAATTCTAGTTGTATAGCAAATATCTGCGATAATATCTGATGTTATACATTCAGAATGTTCTTCAGTTTTATTTTGTTTTGTAATTTAAGTTTTATTCTGTGAACTTGCAGTGTTTCTGTATTTTGTCCTCTGTATTTGGCTGCGTTTAAAGCACGTTTCGTTGTGCCTTGTATGTGTTGTCAAATGACTGTGTGAGACGTAGAGCAGTAGGAAGAGATTTTGTGCGTGGCTGCAGTTGAAAATATCAAGGTCAAACTGGACAGTGATATCGGACCCTTGGTGGTCATCATGCCTCACCATGAGCGGCCTGTGCTGTTGTAGCTCATGTTGGTGGCCCTCCATTGGTTTATAAAGGTTTGTTTCTGAACTTATGATTGGCCTCCAGTTTTTAATCCCACATGAGGGGGAGGAGCCCCCTGAGAGAGGAGAGTGAAAAGCTCTTAAACAAGAGACCTTCGGCANCAGAAAACACCACCAAACGCAGAAAACACCACCAAACGCAGAAAACACCACCAAATGCAGAAAACACCACCAAACGCAGAAAACACCACCAAACGCAGAAAACACAACCAAACGCAGAAAACACCACCAAACGCAGAAAACACCACCAAACAGAAAACACCACCAAATGCAGAAAACACCACCAAACAGAAAACACCACCAAACGCAGAAAACATCACCGAATGCAGAAAACACCACCAAACGCAGAAAACACGACCAAACACAGAAACGCGCTGCTATATAGAAAATGCTTCAAATAAAAAAAACACACATCACTTGAGAAACGCTGCTAAAGACGTTTCCAAGGGACACTAATGGTGTTGTCATGTTCTGTGGCTCATGGAGTTACTGAAGTCTACATCCTGTCAGTGGCGTTGGAAAATGAGCTGGAGAGGCTACTGAGGCTAATTCTAGTTGTATAGCAAATATCTGCGATAATATCTGATGTTATACATTCAGAATGTTCTTCAGTTTTATTTTGTTTTGTAATTTAAGTTTTATTCTGTGAACTTGNTACAAGTACCTTGAATTTTACTGAAGTACTGCCACAGATCCAGCATGAAGGAAGGAAGTGCAAAATATAATGACTGGGTGAATTCATGAATAACCCGGTCTCAGTGTTTATTGTCAGAGCGGTGGATGGATGACCTTGATGAGTCAGTGAATGAACAGCCCAAGCTCTATGATTATCTGCCTTAACAACACAGAAACTGACTACGTGCTCGGTGCTTTGCGTTTCCACAACAGAAGCAACTGAAAGGTGACATCAGTGGAGGAACTGGGACTGTTCATGAACTCAGTCAGTCATGTATTTAAAAATGAAAGTGTCCGACGAAAACATTTTGAGGATCGGTGTGAGTGTGTGGATTGCGTTGGTGAACATCTGAGAGCATGAAAGAGCACAGGAGGTCACGCTGGCACCAACCGGCGGTATCAATGGTGCTCTCAGGTTTCAGCTGAGTTACCTTTGCCTCACTCTCTCTCTCTCTCTCCCTGACGCTTTCACACACTCACAACCTTTCTGTCTCCCACCTTCTCGTCTTTACCACTAGCTATAATATATACTGTAAGCAGAATAATGACCAATAACTGTGGATGTTTAGGAAATCAGGTTATATCAAAGTCACATTTTGATCTTACTTTCTTAATGTGATGTATTTCCTGTTGAAACGAGATGTGGTCAGTGGAAAAAGGCAGTTTATTTTATTGTTAGGAGGCGTGGCAATTTTGTATAATTTGCGATGATGGAAGGAGGAAGGAAGGTTTAAAAAAACTGAAATACTTCAAAGCAGAGCTGTAGACTTGGACTTCAGTCGGACTTAAAGCTGCACTAATCCATATTTTTGTAATGTAATGATTAAGGTTTGAAGTGATGAACCCACACATGATTATCACCAACTCTGCAGTTCCCTACAGAGCATTTTAGCATCTTTAAGCTCATAGTTTTGTTTATATATATATATGTATATTTTTATATATAGTGGAGCATCTAGCTAAAGAGACAAATATTTCCCTCAGGAGTTGGTGGAGACCAAAGCAGAGTTAAAAGTAGTAGCAGACTTACATTTGTCAGGCAGCCAGAAACAGAAACCGTATCTGCTAGATGTAAATAAACTAGAGTGGCAGCGATTAATCGATTAGTTGTCAACTATTAAATCGACTAATCGTTTTGAGTCATTTTTTAAGAAAAAGTGTCCAAATTCTCTGATTTCAGCTTCTCAGATGTGAATATTTTCTGGTTTCTTTAGTCCTCTGTGACAGTAAACTGAATATCTTTGGGNTGTGGACAAAACAAGACATTTGAGGACGTCACCTTGGGGTTTGGGAAACACTGATCAACATTTTTCACCATTTTCTGACATTTTATGGACCAAACAACTAATCGATTAATCGAGAAAACGATTGACAGATTAATCGATAAAGAAAATAATCGTTAGTTGTATCCCTAAAATAAACAACTGTTTGCTGACACATTTGTCATATTAACTTTTTAAGGTGATAATACTGTATGTCAGTGTTGTGTTTGCAGCTTGTAGCGCTGCCCCCAAGTGGCCAGAAACTTAATTAATGCAGTGTGGTACAGCAGCTTTAAGCCACCAAACTCAGGACTTAAGAATTGTCTTGACTCAAAAGCCAAAATATTCAAGGATCAAGTTTTGACCGAGTAAAATCCCAGAACGACAAAAAGTGAGACAGCGTCAGGAGGAACTTACAGAGCCACATACCTTGAATATTTGATTATATCAGGCGTCATAGATCTCATATTTGCTCATGAAGACTTGTGATTGACTTGAGGCTTGACTTTGGATTTGCCCCCAAAGTCTCCCTAAAGTCAAAAATGTGTTTTTCTTCTTGTTCCTTCACTGCGATGTTTGAGCTTCACTGTTCAGAATGAGAAATGTGCAGTTTTCACATTAATCTGCTGAAGGAGGAAAGTTTCTCTGAGCTCACCTTAAATCTCAGTTCAACACCTGGACGTACCTGCAAGATTTATCACGATCACAGCTAGTTAGGAGCCAATCAGGGTCCGGTGTGAAACTTACACAAGTGGGATGTGGAAACCTGAAGCCTCCAGTGAGAATTGACTTTTCAGTGAAGTGGACACATCTTGTGTGCAGCAGTTAAACTTTTGAAATGAAAATTTGGTTGGATTTGAACGAGGGAGAAGGAGTAGATGTAACTTTAAGAAGTTTTATGTTTTTATGAAATAGCCATATCAGACACAAGTTATTATTCAAAACAGAATATTTTTATGTCTTAAAACTGGAGGGGATCTTTAGAGTAATGTGGTCTGTTTAAAAAGTTTAAAATCTTTCCGATTCTTCATCTCCTGCAGCTCGGACTTCCCCGACCTGAGGAAACACAACAACTGCATGGCCACGGCTCTGACTCCAGCCGTTTATGCCAAACTGAGGGACAAGGTCACCCCCAACAACTGGACCCTGGACCAGTGCATCCAAACTGGAGTCGACAACCCCGGACACCCTTTCATCAAGACGGTGGGCTGCGTGGCTGGTGATGAGGAGACCTACGAGGTAAGAGAGGTCAAAGGTCACAGTTTGTGTCTAAATGTTGCAAAGCTTCCACCTCTCTGTCTCCTAAAATTAAATAAATGATTTGTGCTTTGTTCAAGGGCATAATTTCCTGTTTTTGTCCCCCTCACTTTTACTGTTTCCGTTTTATTTACTCATTAAAATATCTCTGAGAAGATCTGAGTTTATAAAAATGTTAATATGCTCCTCTAAATTTCCTTCAATTCTTACCGTGTGCTCAGAGTAATGAGCTTTGTTGTAAAGATGCAAATACACATCATCTATCATAAATTTTCAGGTCTCTATCAACGACACTAAACATGATTTAAAGTAGAGGTTCAACGTTCATTTTTGATCTTGATCCTCCACTTCTGAAACCAAACCTGCACCCTTGACTTTGTCTACTGTTCCCTCCAGGTGTTTGCTGAGCTCTTTGACCCCGTCATCAAAGACAGACACAACGGCTACGACCCCAGAACCATGACACACCCCACTGACCTGGATGCCTCCAAGGTGTTTACCCCATAACACCCCATCACTGCACGATCCCTCCATCCATCTGCTGGTCCCACATGTATAAGACAAGATTTTCTTTCTGTTTTTTGCCTTGTATCCTTGACCTCCAGATAACCCACGGCATGTTTGATGAGAATTACGTTCTGTCGTCCCGTGTCCGGACCGGCCGCAGTATCCGCGGGCTGAGCCTCCCCCCGGCCTGTTCGAGGGCCGAGCGTCGTGAGGTGGAGCGGGTGGTGGTGACGGCCCTGGCCGGCCTGAAGGGAGACCTGGCTGGACGTTATTACGGCCTGGGAGACATGACAGAGAAGGAGCAGCAGCAACTCATTGATGTGAGGTTCATCTCCGCCTTATAGAAAACAATTTGCTTCCCAAATTCCTGTGATCTTTCATATATGATTTTTGGTTCATAATTGGGGAATTTTAAATATTCCTGTGAGCTCTTGCATTCATTGGACTTAACTTCTTTGGCATCAGCTACAAGCAGTATTAACCCTATGTACCATTTCTGTGCTCACACTGTCTGCCCCACTTTTCATTGATGGAGCAGCTTTTTGAGTTATTTTTATAGTTCATGCTTTTGAACAACCCTGTCAAATTCAATCTTTACAAGAAAATGTGATGTGAACTGCACTATGCTGTAAGTCAGTGGTTTTTAACCCCCTAAAGTGAAGCGATGTCTACGTCTGACCACTCACAAAAGTTAGAAAGCCTCAGTTTTGACATGAATTGTTAGAAGTTAAACAAAAAATGATTTTTCCTTCTTGAATTGTTTCATTTGAAGGATTTTAAAAGCCTGAAGAGGTGAAAGTATCCAGTATTTCTCTGCAGGTTCATCACTATGAGCGACCACCTTCACATTGTCATTTGGCACATCGTTATTATAGAAATAGAAATTATAGCTGCTTTAAATGTGAAAATTGTGGTTTTCACTCTTCAGTTTTTGTACAGATTTAACAAACAAAATATAACATGTTAATCGGTGAGCTTTAGAGGTGCTCATAGGCGGATTTTGTTACCGGTGGACAGAGTCAGGCTAGCTGTTTCCCCCTGTTTCCAGTCTTTGTGCTAAGCTAAGCTGCTGCTGATTCATGTTCACTGGACACATATGAGAGTGGTATCAATCTGCTCACCTAACTCTCTGCAAGAAAGTGTATTTCCCAAAGTGAGAAAATAACCCTGATAATGTAACAGTGATATCATCAGCGTTATCTCAGCTCGCACATTTTAAATTTATAATAGAAAGCTTGCATTACAAACTGGGGTTCGGAGTTTGAAAGGCAGAGAAGGTCTACCATTTGCATTAAGAGTCATGATATCTTCCTCAAAGTACGATACTAAATTACTGGAGTTCCCCTCTTAGGACATATAGTATAAATATTTTAGGTCAATATGTTACCAGCTCCATTCACATCCACTACTTGTTATTTATAGTACCAATCGGGTTATGTAGGTTCACTTGTATTGACCTTTCTGCTCTGGTTATTTCACGCTGCGCCACATAAGGATCACTTCCTGTTTGACAAGCCTGTGTCTCCATTACTCACCTCGGCCTTCATGGCCCGAGACTGGCCTGATTCCAGGGGGATCTGGTAAGGCCAACACAGTCCAGTGAAATCCCATCCCAAAGCTGTTAGTGCTGCAAGTAGTGAAAGGAAATGCACTTCAGTGCATTCCCATCTTTAAAGACCAACATGTCCCCCTCTCCTATTCTAGTCCTGGTCTGTGACGTCCTCCCAAACCTTTATTCTCTCCTCTCCACCAAAGGAATACTCAGTAGCTTCTTCCCCAAATTATAGAAGTCCTCCTACTCCTCTTTAACATCCTCCTTCCTCTGTTTTCTTCTTCTACCTGTCTCTACCTCCCTTTACCTCTCCCACCTTTAGGACCACTTCTTGTTTGACAAACCTGTCTCTCCCTTGTTGACATGTGCCTTTATGGCCAGAGACTGGCCAGACGCCAGGGGCATCTGGTAGGGTCTATTCAGCTCTCCTGCATGTCTGCTGTGTGACCATTTAGCCTCTAACTTCCACATCCTGATCTACGTCAGTGATGCCAGTCATATATTTCATCTTTAAATATCTTTGTACACCCTGTGAAGCTCAAAAGAAGCATTCAGTTATTGCCCCGCTTTTGACGCATGTTGGTGGAAAAAAATGCTTTCCAGTGTCTAAACCAACAGGAAATTGTTTTTGTGTTTTCCATTTGGTGTGTATTGTCCGTTATAGGTGCATGTGTCTCTCACAAGACTGTTGCACAAGTTAATTCTGCACAGACAAGCTGCATGAATATCAAAGTGTCTGCGAAGTCAGGTCCTTCATGAGCATGAGTCATCACCGGTAATGAAAAGAGTGTTTTACCTGGAGAGCTCTTTATTTAGTTCCTTCAGCTGGTTCTCCTCAGGCACAACAATGAGAAGACCTTCCTGATCTGGGTGAATGAGGAGGACCACACCAGAGTCATCTCCATGGAGAAGGGAGGCAACATGAAGAGAGTGTTTGAGAGATTCTGCAGAGGACTCAAACAGGTACAGCGGAGTGTGTGAAATAATCACAAATGTACCGCAGAAACAGAAGTCTGATGATTTATGGAGCAGCTTTTTAGCCAGCGTTAGGGTTAGGGTCTGTTGTCTAACTTTTTTTTAAACGCCGATGTAGCCGATGATACAGCACAGCTGTTGTCGTTGATGTCCCACAGGTGGAGCATCTGATCCAGGAGAGAGGCTGGGAATTCATGTGGAATGAGCGTCTGGGCTACATCCTCACATGTCCCTCCAACCTGGGCACCGGCCTCAGGGCGGGCGTGCATGTACGCCTGCCAAAACTCAGCAAGGTAAACACTAACTGTTACACAGACACAACTTTAACCTCAGCTGACAAAACCAATTTCACCATGAAGTCCATTCGGTGGCTGTTCCGGAGCTTTTGATCACACGATCTTCCTCAGCAGATGGAATTTGCCCATTTGTCATGGAAATGTAGATGTTCAAATTTCCATTTTTCTGAGCAATTTCAAAGGTAAGTCTGGTGATATTCTATATTTTTCTTAAAGTCAACAAATTACCCTCACAAATGGTGCCATAGAGCTCCATTGTTGTCCAAAAAACTCATCAATGAGCCACACTGCTGCACTGGGTGACATGTTCCTTCATCACCATGAACACACACGCTGCAGTTTATTTTGACTCAATCCCACATACGCCGTCCTGCTGCCCCAAATACTCACTAGAGCACCAAATGTGGATTCATCCGCCGCTGAAAATAGTCCCCAACAAATGCACCATTTACTATTGTTTGAGTAACGTTTTATAAAAACTACAGTGAGCAGCTGTTTTAGGAAGTTATTGAGTCTCTTTTTTAAAAATGAAAGTAGATATTCATGCCCCCTTTTTAAAGATGTATGTCTCCAGTAGGAACCAATGGGCTTAGTGCTGAGAGACACAGACAGGGTAAGAAGTCAGAACGTATTGAGAGACCGGCTGTTGGTTTTGGTCTTTTCATGGGATTTGTTGACAACAACAAAATATAGAATATCGCCAGCCTTACTCTTTATACTCCATCTGCTTAGAAAGATACTGGTCCAGTCCCTGTGGTGAAATTAATTGATCGACTAATGTTTGCAAGATCAAGAATGAACTTTCAATCTCAACTTCAGCCCAAAAAAGTTTACAGGATGCATTTATGTAAACTCTGATACCAATATGTATTGAAAGTCAAATCAATATCAACTTTTGCACATGTGCTCTTGGATACAAGTGGCATTCACTGTAGTTACGGCAAGTTACGAATGATTGAAATCACTCTGCAGGACCCACGTTTCTCCAAAATCCTCGACAACCTGCGGCTGCAGAAAAGAGGCACCGGCGGAGTGGACACAGCTGCTACTGGAGACACCTTTGACATTTCCAACAACGACCGTCTGGGCAAATCTGAGGTGAGGTTTCTTCGTTCATGTTAGGAACTACAGTACATAACTTCATTTCATCCTTTCAACGCATCATTTCTAGCACATTGGAAGCCTTAGATCATTCATGAAACTCATAAAAAGCCTCTGAGCCACTATTTTGTTTGAGAAATGAACTTTGGTGTGTGTGTTTTTAGGTGGAGCTGGTCCAGCTCCTGGTCGATGGGGTCAACTACCTGATCGAGTGTGAGAAGAGGCTGGAGAAGGGACAGGACATCAAAGTCCCAGCTCCCATTGCTCAGTTTAGGAAGTAAAAGCTGGACTCACCATGCCACCAGTGTTCGCAGGAGGGGCAGGTCTCTGCTGGGTGCCCCCCTCCCAAACTGAGCCTGCGGAGAACCTCAGAGCGACGTCTGTCCACGACAGAGCAGGTTGTTTCTTTATTTATCCTGCAAGGATTACAAATCTTTAGGGTAACCTAATCTTAGACATGATCTGCAGTCAGGGGAAATTCTACCTCAAGTTAAGGTCTTCGCTGTAACCCTGACTTCAATAAAGCCGACAGTATTAAACACTGTGCTGTGTTCTCCTTGACTTATCTTTTACCTCTCATTTTACAAATCCCAGTTCACCTTCATGACCTGACCTGATGAGCTGATCTTGTGTTAGATGTTTACGGCCTTCTGATGTTTTAGATTTTCCTGAAATTTAATCATTTACTGGACCAAAAGGAACAAAGGCCACAGCTAATTTAAAAATTCAGAACAGAATTCATTTGTTTCCCAGTTATTTAGTTTCATAGACCAGTGGAGTCAGGCTTGTGCGTCAGTCTGGTGTTGAATATATAAAAATATCTGTTGACGTACGAGAGGGTTTAAACAGAAAATGACGACTAACAAGAACAAGAGTCTGCAGCCAAGCCAGCAGCTCTGTGAGGCTGCACGGAGGTTAACATCCTCACAATGACAATCTCTCCATTGTCTAACTGACTCCATGGCAACAGCACATTTCCTGTTTACATCTCCTAAAGCATTATGGGAACTGCAGTTCCAAAACGTATTGCTTGATAATCCCTCAAATTGAACACAAAGAATAATAGTAAGGGTGACAATTAACCAGTGGTGGAAAGTAACTAAGTGCATTTACTCAAGTACTGTACGTAAGTACAGTTTTGAGGTACTTGTACTTTACTTGAGTATTTCAATTTTATGCTACTTTATACTTCTACTCCACCACATTTCAGAGGGAAATACATTTATCTGACAGCTTTAGCTACTTTACAGATTAAGATTTTGCGTTATAAAACATATGAAAAGATTTTAACATATGATAATACAGAGGTTTCCAACCATGTTTGTTTGTGAATAAGCCTGTGAATATTCTCATTCATCCAGGTCAGTTATCTCAAGGAAATTGAATCGAACGCAACTGGATTTTTGGTTTTGTCTGTGAAGACGTTTCACCTCTCATCCAAGAGGCTTCATCAGTTCGTGCTTGTTTGACCAGGCTAGACTGGTCCCAGTTGTTTGTGAATCTGTGTCAGACGTCTGAAACATGACAAGGAGACACATTTCATGTCTAAATGTCTCAGATGGTTTCATGTAAATAACTGTCTGAGGTACAAAGAGGTAAAATTATCCAATATTTCACGAAAAAGGTAAGAAAGTCCAAATCATGAATCCTTTGTGTATCAGAAGTTTTTTCTTCTTTCCTCTCCCATCATTCATCTGACGACCCCTCAGGTTTATCTGGTGACCCTTTGGAGGGGCCCGACCCCTAGACCCCCGACCACTGGACTAAACTAGCTAACTGTATATAAAGTAGTTCAAACCAGCTCCACCTGGAGCAGCTCCAACAGTAACATGCTGCTTGATGTGACGATATTAACGATCTAATAATATCGTAACGTCACAAATGGAGGCCATTTTACTGCAGAACGAGTACTTTGATACTTGAAGTACATTTTGCTGATAATACTTCTGTACTTTTACTTTTACTTAAGTAAAGGATCTGAGTACTTCTTCCTCCACTGATATGGAGTCACTTTCATATTGGCGGCGGTGAAGACTGAGGTTAATAATCACAACAATACAGGTTTCATTAAGCATCCATCGCAAATCTTTATTGATTAATGACCTTCTGTCCTCCACCTGCAGCCGGATGTTTTGCCTTACACGAGTAACGGCGTAGAGTCAGCTGGTGTGCTATGATTCGTCAGCTATCAGAATATATTAACTGGCTAATGGCATTGTATTTATTAACGGTGAAAAGCCAATTACAGCTGTTTAACTTCTGCTCAGACATACTGCAGGTTGAACACACATTGCAAGGCTAGAACCAATCAGTGCTTTGTATATCTTGTTTCTCATTACTTCTGCAGAACTGAACTTTGTGTGAAGGGCGTGTGCTTGAACGTGTTAATTCGTGGAAATAATTTAACAAAATTGAAGAAAAAAAGAAACGGTGAAGTGCCTGTAGAACTGTGTCTGACATCCAGACATTCAGCAGTTCAGACGTAAACACATCTGCACAACAAACAGCATAATGCTCACTGGCAGTACGCACTTTCCTGGGAGGCCAACAGAGGTGGAAGATTTTTAATTAGAAGAGAATTTTCCCCAACATCTCAAAATACAAAAACATTTCAGGTCACATGAATGTTGTTGCATTTTCATAAATTTTGGTGTTTACGCGTGGCATTCTGCATAAGTAACTTTAATTTTCATGTACTGCAACAAGTGATTTCACATAGTACAGTGTATCTTAAGGGGAAAAAAAGCAAAAGGAAAATAAAAATGAGACAACAGATATGAACAACAGCATTAGACGCTGTGTATTTTTGTTAACTTTTTGAAAACAAAGCTTCAAAATTTGTAAACAGGTCTGCATAAGCTAATGATTAATCTCAGAAAAACATTCAACATTGAAGTAAGCAGAACAGCACTTTTTTAAATTTTTTCTGACATTTTACTTTCCAGGATGCCACCTCAGACAATTTTCTTATTTTTTCTAAAAAGAAATCAGTAGAAAGAAGTCAAAACAACCAAAAGGTGACACCTAGAGGCCAGAGCCTGCCTATTCACCAAAAAGTCCTGCTTTTGTTTTTGGCAAAGTGAAACAGAAACACAAGCCTCTATTAAGGAGTGGTAGGAGAGTGCTAAAACAATGCAGGTACGCGAGAACAGGGCATCTCTGTGTAGTTTGGGGATAAGAACAGAGAGTCAGGATGGGCTCTTTGAACAGGAAACAGAAAGGAGGCCAACAGCCGCGAGCGTCAGTGTTGTGTCGTCAGTCAACGGGTCGCTTTTCACTGTGTTTCTTTGTAAACTCCTCGGCATTCTTCATGAATTTCGCACGGTCTTTACTGTATTCCTCTGCCAGGTCGGCCCTCAGCGGATGCTCCGGCTGAGGGGAGTTCACCAAATCAATGAGATTCTTGATCACTGGAGGAGAGAGGGAACGAGAATATGTGTGATTTACGCACAAAAGTCAGTGTTTTCATATCCATGATACCTGCGGAACTACACACAAAACACTACTTCAGGTACCACAAACAGAATCACTGAGTGTGTTTACATGGACATGAGTATCCCGGTTACGAGGCTTATCCCGGTTTTGATCATACTCAGGATACAGCGTTTACACGGAACACAGAGATATCTGGTTATACATATCCCCGTATTTATTATTTAATGTTTATTTGTATAGATACAAGTATGCAGCATAAACTCATGCCACACACCACAGCATTTATAGCTAATTTGCAATGCNCTGAACCCTCTTCAAAAGCTGTTTCAGTTGAACATGATCCCAAGTCAGGATCCAGTTTGAGTTCTGCAGGTGAGGTATTCCACATGTTGATCCCCCGAACAGAAAAAGCTGTTTGTCCAAATGAGGATTTACGTGAGGGCGCCTTACAGTTCCCGTTGGATGCTCGACGTGTCACTGAGCCCGAAACTCTAAGTGGAACCACAAGGTCACTGAGCACGTGAGGAGCCTGATTATGTAGGCTTTTATAGACGAGTTTAAGATGAGCAAATTTAATAAAATGATCAAAACTTAACATATAACTTAAGAACATGGCAGTGATGTGATCTGATCGGCTTCCTGTCCAAAATTTGAATTGCTCAATTGTTTATCATCATAAGAGGCCTGATTGTTGTCGATGCTGCTTGTGACCAAGAGATTAGCAGTCTCTAATAAGTCTTAATGTATGTAAGTTTGCTTCTGCAACCTTGCTCACCATTTATATATATGATAAATACTAGTATCCTGGTTACTGATTACTGTGTGCTATTTGTGCAGGCACCTGTGATGTTTAATCTGACATCCCTGTACCTGTAACCGGCGTCCTGTAACCTGTGTACTACAGACTTGAAGAGGTCAAAGTATATTTAACTCTAAGCGCTTGCTCCTGGTGGGAATTGTTGAGATGACTTTTGTTGTGATTTGGCGCTACATAAACAAAATTGACTTGACTCTTTCATTATCTTCATCGCTACAGAAGTTAGAGGCTTTCGCTGTCGCCTTTGTTTGTGTTTCTGTAGCGTCGCTTGGCTGAAGCCGCGCCTGCGCAGGCAGTCTGCAGCAGCAACAGTATCCCGGTTTCTTTCGGAGTACTCCAGCTAGCATATTCGGGTTTATCAAAACCGGGATAAGGGCTTATCCAGGTTTCTGAAAAAGAGGATATGGTTTTTAAATGTGCAAACACAAAAATGGGGTATTTCAAAAACCTGATAATAACGGGATACTCATGTCCATGTCAACACGCTCATTAAGATTTCAGTCCGGGTTGATTTGGCGACACCTGTGGCTACTAACGGTAACAGCAAGTGTGTTCCAAAGATATTCGTTTGTGATGATGCCTGAAACTTTGTGACGAAGCACATAAAGATCTGTCAGCAGCAATGAAATGTGACATTCAGGCAGCTCTGCCTCGCCTCACCTTGGTCAGTTTTTGTGGCTGGCTTCCAGTTCTCGACATTGATGATGCCCAGGCAGACCTGGCCCTTCTCGTCAATGTTGGGATGGTAGATTTTTGTCTTGAAAGTGATCTTGGGTGGCTTGAAGGGGTACTCCGTGGGGAAGATGATCTCAATTCGAAATGCTCCTTTGTCATATGGAGCACAATCCTTGGAGAAAACAAGAGTTTGTAGAAAGTTTATAAATGAAAGGACGACACTCTTTTTTTTTTGTTTGTTTTTAAAGAGCAACACACGTTCTTTCAGCACCCATCCAATACTTACAGGAACAATCAGCCCTTGCCAATTACACATATTTGAGTCATCCACTTGGATGTTGCGGAAATGTTTAATCCCAGATTTGCGGATTTCTTCAAGTTCCTGAAACAAAACAAGATTTATTAAAATGAGATAAAATCATGAGATTACGGGGACCCCACTGACTCACAGAGAATATACAGTAGGGGTGTAACGGCACGCAGTACAGGACGTTCAGTTCAGTATGCAACTTCCTCGGTTCAGTACGCCAACAACTAAACATCATAAACTTTGTACAGGTAGAATTGATCTAATAACGGTGGAGCTTCAGAAAACCAGCAGGGGGGATAAAATCTGCGGAGTGAAAGCGACTTACAGGAGCTGTGCAATGTGGCCCTGATGGACTGAGTCCAGTCAGACAGTAAAGAGTTACATCATTTTCTCCACAATGAGTCAGATCCACTCTACTCTGCTGTTTTTATTGGTTACAGAATCTTTTGTCCTTCCCTTAGAGCAAATATCATCAGGTCCTTTGTATTACACGTCTCAGTGGCTGCTTAGTATGTTGTTTTGTTTAGTAGGTATTTCTATTATTAGAGTGTTTCTGTGTTGCATGTCTTTACTACAACTGACATGTTTTTATTATTGCTCTGCATGATTATAGGGCTGCAACTACCAATTATTTTCATTATTGATTAATCTACAGAATCAAAGACCCCACTGTGACGTCTTTAAATGTCTGGTTTTGTCCTACCAACTGTCTAAAACAAAGATTTTCAGTTTACCATCTTAAAAGAAAACCAGACAATATTTACACTTGATGATTCAACAGTTAACAAAATAGCTGCCAATTAATTTTTTGTCTGTCAACTGATGGATTAAACGCATAATCGTTTCAGCTCTAGAGGCAGTACAACAGGACTAGACGTGCCTCTTAATCTGTCAATGTGATGAGCTACTAATCCCAGCCCCGCTCTGTGCCTCTCATGTATCATCATCACTGAAACTACAAACAAGACTTACGGCTGTTTGCAACGTGCTTCCAAAACCCTTAAAGGCTCTTCCAACCATCTGGATGAAAAAAATACTTGTTTCTCAAGTTCCTATCCAGGAAGCCGGAAAATGACGCATCTCTCTGTTCTTTTGGTACAATATAAGAAAAATATTAACACTTTATTTTCTTTCAAAATATAAAATAATAGAAAGTCAATACAGACAATAAATATGATATATGTTCGGTTCATGCTGTATAAACTGAGAAAGTACTCCTGTAATTTACAGCTACCATCTTCATTTGAAACAAGGAAATACAGTCAAAACTTGAGAAACAGGTTGAACATATTTTTATCAGGTGAAACAGACCGAATATATTTTCATCCAGATGGTTCAAAGAGTCTTTGAGGAGTCTGGAAAAACCTTCCAAACCTCAGTAAGAGTTGTTAAATCAACCTCACGGATCGAAACAGATGCTTAGTAATGATAATACATGCGAAGCACCAGTGATCCTGCTTATCAGGCTGCAGTGATGATCCAGAGTTAAACTGGTCTAGTCGTTACCAGTCGATTGAAAGAAAATTAATTTTGATATTCAAATGATGGTTCAAGTCATTTTCAAGCAAGAATTCCAAACATTTGATGCTTCCATGTTCTTAAATGTGTCTTAAAATATAATAGATTTAATATTTGTGCTGGCTTTGGAGTGTTGATCACACAAAACAAGACATTTGACGAGGCCGCCTTGTACTGGAGGATGTTATGGTGGACGTTTTCCACTCTTTTCTGATGTTTTATAAACCAAACAATTAATCAATCATAGTTATTTTAATGTGGTTTCATAAATTACAGAAGAGCAGGTGAGTACTATTACCACTTTCCAGTGGTGAAATGTAACTAACTACTAAAATTTACTCAAGTACTGCACTTAAGTACAAATTTGAGGTACTTGCACTTGAGTATTTTCTTTTCATGCCACTTTCTACTTCACTACATTTATCTGACAGCTTTAGTCGCTTTACAAATTAAGATTTTTGCACAAAACATGAAGAGTTTATAAAATGTTTTGTTATAAATCAAACGACCCAACAGTTTATACAAGTATAGACTGAAACGATTAGTTGATTAATCAATTAGTCGACTGACAGAAAACTAACTGGAAACTATTCTGATGATGGTTGAAGTCATTTTCCCTGTAAAAACATTTCAGCTTCTCACATGTGAAGATTTGCTGCTTTTCCTTTGAATGATCTGAATAATTGTAATGTATTTTAATAATGTCGAGGTTTGGNATTTACTGTCATAGAGGAGTAAAAAAACAGAAAATATTCACATTTGAGAAGAAATCAGAGAATTTGGACACTTTTTCTTAAAAAATGACTGAAAACAATTAATCGATTATCAGGATAGCTGGCGATTAATTTAACAGTTGACAGCTATTAATCGACTAATCGCTGCAGCCCTAATTTTTACAGCGTGGTATCAGCACTGTCACTCAACTGAAGGACACTTCCTCCACCACAGGTAGCTCCAGACACCTCACCGTCGTTTACCTGAGCTGTGGGGAACTCAGGACGTGGTGACCCGACTCGTCAGTGTCGTTATCAGAGGGGGAATTCCTGACTGAGGAAGGCAAAATCAAAACCAAAAGCTGTG
>NTHP01000834.1:75768-87390 GCA_003416845.1 Oplegnathus fasciatus | reverse complement strand
TAATAATAATAATAATAATAATATAGTTTATATAGTTTAGAGAAACACAGAGGAGTCACACAGCAGTCTGGCTCCAACACTGACTGAGGCTGAGCACATCCTGTGACCTCCCGACAGTCTGTTCAAGATGGCCGCCTGAGTGGAGAATTTACACATCTCCAATAAAACTAATCCAACAGCTAGCTTCACTCTCAACTTTAACTGTCTGCCCCGGGGGATGACTCCACGGCACGGCCGACGATTGCTCCCATTTTAAAGCGGAAGATGAGCGTCGTCGCTGGCGGAGTTATGGAATAAAAACGGAGCTGGTGAGGCATTCAGACACAAACCAGGTTTAACCCACACTGAGCTAATAGCTACATTAGCCGGCTAACGCGTTCAGTAATAACTACCAAGCTAACTTTAGCTACACCTGCTTTAATCCAGGTGACAAACAACAGGCTGTTGATTGAATTCTGGCGTTTCAGGAGCCATGAAGAGTTAGCGACAGGCCGCACTGATGGTGAACACTGAGGCTAAGTGTTGAGTGTGTTTGTTGTTGGTGAAGTGTTAGTTGCTAATGTGACCTGCTAACGCCAGCGGTTTCATATGTAACCAGCTAACTGTTGTGCTATCTAGGTTAGTTAGCCTGGATGCTAATTTTGTGAACGGTGATACAGAGAAGAGGCGCTTTCTCCTTCGTGTTGACTCTGAAAAATGTCCCCCTTTTATTTTTTGCCTTTTTATGGTGTGTGGATTCATGTGAAGTGTGACACTTGTTATTAAAAATAAATGCTCCTTAAATGACAAGAAGGAGGAAAAATAGTTAAATTATATTAGTAATATAGTGTTATTTAATCTGTAAACATCTAAATTAGGTTACACTGAGATGTCGTGGCTATTAATATACAGCCATAACCAGTGGTGAAATTTAACTAAGTACATTTACTCAAATTACTCCACTTAAATACAGTTGTAAGGTACTTTACATGAGTATTTTAATGTTATGTTACTTTAAACATCCACTCCACTACATTTCAGAGGGAAATATTGTACTTTTTACTGCACTACATTTATCTGAAAACTGCAGCTACTGATTACTTTGCAGATTGTGATTTTAAATACAATAAATACACAGATGAGCCTCAACATTAAGTACATCTGTACAGTCTAATGTGATCCAATACAACTGCCATGAATTCTGCTTTTACGAACCTTGATACCTTAAAGTATTGCAAGTAAAAGTACACACACAGGAGCAGAGTAGTATTATAATATGTATACTATTATTAACATATATTATTACTGATGCATTCACATATAAGCAGCATTTTAATATCAAAGCTGGTTGATGTGGAGCTGTTTTCAGCTACTTTATACACTGTTTGTTAGTTTAAAAGGATTTTTGATGTCCTGTTTTATAAGTTGATCATACACCGAGCAGCCACAACATTAAGTCCACCTGTACAGTCTAATGTGATCCAACACAACAGCCATGAATTCTGCTTTTACAAAGCTTATAATGTTTCAGTTTTTGTTGACACTGTCAGAAAGGTAATAATTCTACTTTCTGTTTATTACTGAGGTCGTAGTGGAGTGCTTTATATTGAAAGGTGGTTTTAATATTTTGTTTACCCCATTTACACACACGAGAGGGGCAGAATATTAAAACCACCTTTCAATATAATGCACTCCAGTACAACACCACCACCCACTATGACCTCAATAATAAACAGAAAGTAGAATTATTACCTTTCTGACAGTGTCAACAAAAACTGAAACATTATAAGCTTCGTAAAAGCAGAATTCATGGCTGTTGTGTTGGATCACATTAGACTGTACAGGTGGACTTAATGTTGTGGCTGCTCGGTGTATGATCAACTTATAAAACAGGACATCAAAAATCCTTTTAAACTAACAAACAGTGTATAAAGTAGCTGAAAACAGCTCCACATCAACCAGCTTTGATATTAAAATGCTGCTTATATGTGATTGTGTCAGTAATAATATATTTCAACAATACTATACATTTTATAATACTACTCTGCTCCTGTGTGTGTACTTTTACTTGCAATACTTTAAGGTATCAAGGTTCATTTTTGTCATTTTACAACCCAGGGTTGCACAGTGGAGTGGAAGTTGTAGCCCCCTCATGCTCCTCACACATAAAATATATATATTTAAATTAGAATAGAGTAAAATAAAAACAATATATACAGTTACCTATATACATTTACTTATATACACGCCCAGAAAGTATGTACAGTATGTGCAATGTCAGTGTAAAGTCCCTTGTCATTTATTTTGGCGGAGTATGGAGGACGAGTTGACAGTTCTTTTGTACTTTTACTTAAGAGGAATTTTGAATGCAGGACTTTTACTTGTAACTGAGTATTTTTGACACTTTTACTTAAGTAAAATATACGAGTACTTCTTCCACCACTGGCCTTCACTTGTGTTATTGTGAATAATTAGTCCTTTTTCCATAGTTGACCCAGTAACGTCACAGCTTCCCCTCCCTAGAAAGACTCAAATCCTACCTGTCAGCTGACCCCAGGTGATAGTACTGTAACATTTTTTTATGAAAGTTTGGATTATTTTTGACCAATTCATGATTTTAATTCTCAGAGAAAAAGAAGATGGTTGTTGTTAATAACTGGTATCTCCAGATTTATGGAAGTGCATACTTTACTGTGATGATTAACCGTAAGATGTGTATTTAGTAGGACTGACTTCCTCATTCCCGTCCATATTTAGCCGACATAGTTAGCAGTGTGACACCGCGGTACAAAGAGAGTTACTCACAGATGAGGTAGGAAAAAAGCTGTTTGTTACACTTAACTAACACACAGTGACTAGTGGAAAAATGAGGCATGTCTCCATTTTTAGCAGTCTTTAGTGTCCTTTGTGTTGTGGAGTCACTGCAGCCTCCCACTCTTTTTGTTTCTGTTGTGGAGTCTGCATCAGCTGATTTCTGTGTAAAAGTCTACAGTACTTTTCTGCGCAGGCATGCAGGGACAAAGTAATACAGAGATGTTTGGAGGTACTCGTCACAAGAAGTTGTAAGAGTTGTTTTAATTACAATAATTGCAGGATAAGAGAGTCAAATCTGTCATCTGATCAAACGCAGGACACTTCAAAAGTAATCTGATGTATGCCATTTTTGGCCTGATTTCTATTGGCTGGATCACCTACCAAATATTGTCTTGGGCTGCACATCTATTATTTAAAGTATATATTTAAAGGCTCATTCAAAGGCAGCTGCTTGTCATTTTTGGAGAAGAAGGTGTTTGGTAGCCAGACTCCTTTTCATCAAGCAGCTGATTTTTTAGAAAGTATTTGATGTTTGCCCTCAGTTTGAACACAGAGTTATTTTCAACCACGATAGAGGTTTGCTTTCCCAACATGTGACCCATTTTCATTCCCAGTAATATTAACCCGTTTTTTGATATTCCATTTCCACGAATCCAGTTTAAAACAACGGCTGTATCAGATCAGTATTTAGGTTATTTTAAAGGTGTCTTAAAGGTTTATTTGACCTATGGACATTTACTTTAGGAAAGAAGAGGTAAAAAAGTTTGGCTTGTCCCCTTTACCTCCATGTCTTACTGTGGGGTGATCAGTATCATGCAGAAATAGGTTTGGTCTGGGGACTGTTTATTATTGATTGTGCGATTGAAGCTGAACTTCGTGGGAGTGACAATATTATTGATCTGCACTTCCAGAGACTTGAAGCCCCACGGGTGTTGTTGTGTTCGCACTGTGTGTTATTGCAGGCAGTTAGCTGCATGAGGGAGATAGTCCGCTGTGCCTCGAAAGCACATTATCATTACACATTTCTCTCTGACTATGAGTCACTGGTGCAGGCATCTTCCCTTAATATTCCTTGTGTTGATGCGCAGAAGTGGAGATTAGGACATTTGAGACTATTGCATCACATTGTTTTCCATCCGTCAGGCGACAAAAACACAGATATTAATATTTCCCTCTGGCAAAAGTTCATTTTCAGTCGTGCTGCACTTTCTGTTCTGTCGTTTTCTCAGCCGAAGAGCTGCGGGCCGTCTAAAACCAGACAATGTGACTCCTGTGCAACATGAAGAGGGAAAGTCATGATATCACCCCCAGGTGGTAGTGCTCAAGCCTCAGTGGAAAAAGCTTCGACCTTTTTATAGGGAATCAGTAGACATTTTATGTAACATTATACAGAATTAAATGAGCGTGTCATTTACAAGTAGAAAAGCAATACACTTAAATCAAAGCAGAAACCATTTTTGAAGAATTTACTTAATTACTTAAATTGTGTCATCACTAATACTAACGTGTTGACTGATCACATGATTGCTGTGAAACTGGTCTGTGTGGGATAATGATGACAGCTCCTGTTTGTATACTGCTCTTAAAACCAGAAATGTTGTTTTTCCATTTGTGTAATTTTGCCATCTTTTGAAACACACGACTAATTTAGAATTACAAATCAGATGTAGGGCGTACAATGTCGCTCGCTCTAAAGAAGGTAGACTTTTGTGCATATTTCAGGATGTTTTACGATGATATCACACCAACAGGAGGTGCCCCAAATATGTACACACAACTTTTATTTGATATCATGATTTAACTGTGTGAGAAAACAGTTTGATGAACTTTGTCGCCAGGTCCCAGTGCTGTGTTGTGCTTGTGTGTCCCAGTAAATATTTATACAGTCTTGCAGTTGCTTTGATTTTGAAGCCCGATTATGTCGGCGTCCTGGCAAAGCTTCTGTCATGAACCTCTGCTTTTGTAGCTACGGCTGAAGAATTGGTTTAACTTTATAACGTGCACATACTTGCAGCTTTAATTATACTTTGTCATGCTTGACTTTGTGTTATCGTTTGCATTTATCCTCACAGCTGTTATAAAGATACACAGTTTGCTTCGCTACATGTAGGATAAGGAAACAAGAATGTCACAGCGGGTTAATGTGTCAAGAACTGACCTAGATTCTTGCTCTTAAGGAGATTTTTACACTACCAGCCAAACAGCAACGATATTAGACTGAAAAAATATGTTGTTTGAAATAATACTTTCTTTTCCGTTATTACAACAAGTCTTTTTCTTTTTAGGAATTGTAAGGGGTTAAGGGCCCTTTGTTTTAGCCCAGCATGGACAGCTTCTTTAAGGCGGCTGTATGTGATCTGGACAAACTGCTCGATGACTTTGAACTCAATACTGGTAAGAGTTATATAAACTTATTGATTAATCAGCCTATTGTTTTCTCATGTAATCATGTGGTCTGTTAAATGTCACAAGAAGAGAGAAATGTCCTTAAACCGACTGTCCAAAAACGAAAGATATTCAAATTTACCTTAATACAAAACAGAGAAAAGCATCGAATCCTCACTCTTGAGAAGCTGGAAATGGTCAATTTAGTACATTTTTGGCTTAAAAAATGACAAATCAAAATAGGTGTCACATCAGTCAGTTCAAGTAGGATCATTCACAAAAAAAAATTGCCATAATGTCTGATCCATAGTTTTGTATGCATACACTTATTTCTGTGTCTAATTTCTTCTGTGTCTTTTCAAAGCCATTTAAAAGAAACACATTTGGGAGTTAGTCTTATTGTACTCCATGAAATCTGTAATATAGTTTGATATCTAAATGATCTTTTTGTGTATCTGACTTTAACTTGTTTTGTTCTTTGTTTATTACAGAGGAACTTGAATGCAAATCTGTTTTCCTGAAGCCTTCTGTGTACCCCTTCTCCTCACTGGGCTCCCAGTGTTTATCCTCAGAGGCGTCCACTGTCCCACCAAATCTCCCTGACCTCAATTCTCTTCATTATGGTTCTGCCACCAGCTGTCCTGAACGCTCCAGCAGTCACAACCGCAGCAATGATGACAGAGAGGTCAAAGGTCAGCCTCTCACCGCAGTGGACCTTCTCTCCTCTGTGGACCGCAGACCTGCTAAAAGCTCTGCCCCTCCCTGCCCGGATAGAGCGCTGAAGCCGGTGTGTGACCTTGTGAATGACACGAGCTCAGCCATCCTGGTCAGGGCCAACAGCCACGATGCTTTCAGTGAGCTGGACATGGTGGAAAAGCAAATGGAGGAGGAGGAGACGCTGCTTGTGGACTTCGACAGCCCTGTGGTCACTGTACACGGAGAGGAGCAAGGTGCTGGCGGTAGAGACGCCAAGGAAGAGCAAGCCTCTGCAGGGAAAGACGAGCTGCTGGGTTTAGATTCCCACGAGCAGAGCGGTGAATACTCTGCCTCACTCAGTCTGCTGGACGTCATTCTTCCTGCCGCAGTGGAGAGGGGCTGTGAGTCCACAGATGATTCACTGTCACCAAGGACCACTGAGTCAGCTGACAAAGAGGAGAGGGACTGTGAGGAGGAGCTGGCTTGCACAAACCAAGTGGTGGGGAACTCCTTAGACCACTGTGAACCAGAGGTTACTCCGCCTGTTGATAGCATTAAAGAAACAACAACAACCTCAGCGAATAAAGAGGACGAGTCACAAGACGCCTCGGATAAAGGTGAGGCAGAGTCTCCTGTAGGTCTAAATTCAGGGGCCTCAGACAGCGAGCCGGTGGGCTTATCATGCCTGCCCATAGCTGTGTCCATGTGTGGAGCTCTGGTGAACCCAAAGACCACAGAAGATGAGTCGGGAGAAGCTGCAGAGCAGTGTGATGAGGCAGATGAGAGCACAGAGGCAGACTCCCTGTCAGCCTTGGAAGCCAGGGAGGACAGGTCCCGTTTAGAGGAGCCTGTTGACTCGTTAGAGGCTGTGTCCCAGCAGGTTTCAGAGGGCAGGATGTCACCAGAGGGTCAGCATCTCTCTCTTGAACCTGCTGCCGCTGCCCCTTCTGCAGACCTCGCCTCCTGCGATCGCCCAGAACCCAGCCCAGTTGATCCTCCAGAGTTTGGCTTTGAATACCTGCCCGAGAGTGACCAGGCCGAGCTGCTGGTTACAGACGAGGAGTTAGATGCATTCCTGCAGGCGCACACAGAAGCAGAGCAGGGTAGAGGTGTCTCTTATTGCAGCAGTTCTGGAGATTGTACTCAACCTGAGAGTCTCTCAGAATCAAATGGGGATCTGGAGGGCAGGCTTGTGGAAGAGGAGCTGAGGAGCTGTGGACGGGAGGATCTAGAGGGTCTGGCCTCTCCAGAAAGTGACAGAACTATGTGTGTGTCTGTAGAGGGTACTTTTAACCCTGGTGCTCCATCACTATTACAGGACTCTTGCAGACCTTGCCAAGAAGAGCCAGAACTATCCTCTGGGGTAAGCCATTCTTTGACCAGCAACACTTTCCAGTCCCAGCACAGCAGTAGCCCTGATCAGCAGCCCTCCTATGGAGGTGCAAGACCTAAACAGCTACACTGCCAAACTGCTAGATCTCCACCAGCAGGGGAAGAAGGGGAGGAGGAGGCTGAGACGCTCAGTGGTTCTACAAAAGGACCAAGTACAGCAGAGGATGAAGAGAGTTCACCCACAAGCCCCAGTCTTACAGAGGATCATTCCAACATTAGGGATCTGAGCCCTATGTACGCCTCTCAGGAGCATCAGGATTACAGTGTGGGGTATGATGAACTCTCAGAGCCCCCACCTTATCCCGGGGAGCCTCCCACAGACGGGGCCAGGTCGGTGAATTGGAAGAGAGAGGGAGTGGAGGAGCTGGGGAGCAGACAGCCTGCCTGGGTGCCGGACTCTGAAGCTCCCAACTGCATGAACTGCTACCAGAGGTTCACTTTCACCAAGAGGCGGCATCACTGTCGAGCCTGCGGAAAGGTAGGCGTCATCAGATGTCTTGATTTGTCCGACCGACAGTCCAAAACCCAAAAACATTCAGTTTACATTAATGTGAGATGAAGAAAAGCAGCAAATGTTGAAAAATCACTCAAACGATTGTCAAAATTGTTTGCAAGTAATTCTTTTCAGCTTATTGACTGATCATTGCAGCTCAAGTTTAAAGGTTCAGCAGTGTCGTTGCTTATAAAATGAATCCATCTATAGTGCAGCCATTTCCCTCCGCTGCTCCTTGCTTCATTTTGTTCTCACAGCACAGTTTAGCTGGTTGAATTAACAGTAAGTCAAGTGAAAATTATAAGCATTATACTTGTTTTGCTCTACAGTCCTGCATGAGTAATGATAATAATAAACTTTATTTATACAGCACTTTTCAAAAACAAGTTTACAAAGTGCTTCACAGACATAAAAGAGAGAGTAACAGGACAATGAAAAAGTCGTTTTCAGCATTTGACAGCCGGTAAGAAACAGCTTCCTTTCAGCACATATTCCCTGAGCCAAAATATAAACCAGTTTTCTTTGCAATTGTGATCTTCAAAGTTGTTATATTATTGACAGAAGCATTCTTTGTCGGTGTGTTTACAGGAAACTCTTTGAATGTTTCAGATACAGCTGAAACAAAAGAGAACCTTCATGTCGTCTATAAATATGATTTGACTAAATTAGCCAGATATTTATAATAAACTGTCTAATCAGCTTCAATCTTGTGCTTGTTTTACCTTAATTTCTTCTGCAGATTGTGTAATCGTACACATGTGTTTTTGTTTTCAACACTAGTATCGTATGAGAAGTGAAATGAAAGCGAAAGTTCTCATGAAGCCCGGGTGTTTCAGAAATAGTTAAATGAAACAGATTACGTCCCAGGACCAAATATAGCACGGTGGATTCATGGACGCAGAGAGCATGAGTCAGCAGTTCTTTTTTCAGCTCCTCTATAGATCCCCGCTGAGCCGTGTGTCCTAAAGATGGAGCTAAGTCCTTTAAAGGCCAGTGATTAAAACAGTATTAGAGAGGACTGTTTAAGATGTGTTATTGTTCACAGCATGGCCACTGCTACTTAACGACTAGATAGACACGTTCAGATATACTGTAAATTGTTGTGTCTTTTATTTTGCATGCATGATCTGTTTCGTCACCTCTCTGCTCTGTGGCAGGTTTACTGCGCCGTGTGCTGCAACAGGAAGTGTAAGCTGAAGTACCTGGAGAAAGAGGCTCGTGTGTGTGTCGTCTGCTTTGATACCATACACAGAGGTAAGGCCCCAGTTTGGTCTGATCCGAGATCTGGCTCGGCCACAAATGGTTCACTTCCACACATTTCTACAGACATGTGAGCAAAGACTAGCTCCAGGCTGGCAGTGTGACTGTTAACAGAAGTGCAGAGTCATTCAGGAGTTGTTTGATGGCTGAGAATCATTTCCAGAAACAATAGAGATGATTTATTCTTTCCACCTGGGCTCTGATCAGGTGTGAATTATTGACAAACCCCTGAAATGGGATGAAGCTGTTGGGTATGCTCAAATTATGTATGTGTGTGCATCTCCTGGAGGGACAAAGAGCATTAGAAGACTGTGGTTTTAAATATTGTGATTTAAATGACATTATGTGAGTGCACAGGTGATTGGCTGCACAGATTTCCAGTAAGCATCCACATTGGGAGCATTTGAAGCAGTTATTTGCCTCCATTTTGGACACAGAGCATATATCTGCTTTTCTGAAGTTTGCCTGCTGATAGAGGATTGACTGAGTGTGTAAATACAAGTAATGGATACAGGTTTTGAAGTGGAAGATCGGGTAGAAATAGCAGAAGTAAAACATGTTTTTGACAGTTAGATATTAAGCTTTATTTTTATTTAGAACATACTACTACGGACTAAAATCGATATAGACAACACTTTAAAGCTGCATTAATCAATATTTTTATACTAACAATGGGTCAAATGACTGTGTGTAATGTGAAAGGTGTCGCATCTAGTGATGGACCCGCAGATAATCATTACCCGACCGTCTCTTTCAGCTCATTGTTTTGGTTTTACAGCCCGCAACTTGACTGGTTTTGTTCCATCTCACCGCTCACATCAACCTTGTTTCCAGCAGCACATTACCTGCCCAGAGCCAAACAGCAGGCAGACACAGTTAGAGAGCAGCTGGTGAACATAGTGGAGCATTTAGCAGCTGAAGAGACAGATATTTCCCTCAGGAGGTGGTGGAGACCAAAAACAGAGCTAAAAGAGAGAGAATATTAGACTCACATTCATCAGGTGACACAAACACGACTCCACATGAAGGATCATGTTGCACAGCTGGATTTCTAAATAAGCAACTGTTTGCTAACACATTTGCCATAACAACTACACTCCCCTCCAAAAGTATTGGAACAGTGAGGCCAATTCCTGTATTTTTGCTGTAGACTGAAAACATTTGGGTTTGACATCAAAAGATGAATATGAGACAAGNTGCTATCTTCTAAGTTGTGTATCAGATCCAGATGTAAATACCTGGAAATAAAAGCTGAAATGTTGATCTCTTGTCTCATATTCATCTTTTGATGTCAAACCCAAATGTTTTCAGTCTACAGCAAAAATACAGGAATTGGCCTCACTGTTCCAATACTTTTGGAGGGGAGTGTATATTAATTAATAATAGTCAATGTTGTGTTTACAGCTTGCTTTGCTGCCCCCATGTGGCCAAAAAAACCAGCTGATGCAGCTTTAGTGTTTGTCGGTTGTCTACAAAACCCAATTTTATTTTCATGTGATTTTACTGCCTCTGTATGGGGGTAAATATATTAAAAGTGTGGAATTGATTTGAGTTTTGAGATGAGTACCATCCCCTCACAGGAACAGACTAAACCCACGAGTCATCTTTAAATCCTAAAATAGACAGAATTCACCAGCTGTCATTAAAACTTAATAATGTCACAGTAACATTTTTATTATGCAGCTGATGAATATTTAAGACACGAAGCACAAAAACTGTCCTCTGCTGTCCTGTGCCCCAGGGGCTTTCTCCCATGTCTGTCTGAGCATCTATTAAAAATTCATATAAACAGTTGTGTCTTTTCATAAACATAAACAGGACGTCGTTGTCTCTCAGTTTGTACTTTGTTTCTGTGGTTTACTCGTTTGCTTTGGTGATAAAAGGTGTGTTTCAGAGAGGCACCTTTTTATAGTTGTAGACTGCAGCATGGACATGGACAGAGAGACGGGAGGGGGGAAGATGGATGGCGAGGGCAGGAGAGAGGGAGGAGAGTTATAGCAGGGCGCTGGCATTTGTGTGTGTGTGTGTGTGTGTGTGTGTGTGTGTGTGTGTGTGCGTGCGCGCTAACGCAGTAGACATGTGATGCTCTCACACGCTGTCTAAATTAAGAAGAAAGAGAAAGAGGTGATCCACTTTTGGTGGCTGGTGGATGCTCGAGTGGTGTGATGCGATCCTTCTCTCCTCTCCGTCACCTCTCTCTTTCCTCCCCTCCCTCCCTCCCTCCCTCCTTTGCTCTCCATCTCTCATATCAGTATGGTGCATGTGAGGGTTACTGCACACTTTCCAGCCTAAAGCTAACAGGCTAATGCGGCTAACAACAGACAGAGACTCGTGGAAATAAGCGAGGAGCAGCTTCAGGAAAGCTGTGATGGGAGTGTCTAAAGTCAGACTAAGGAATAGGCTCGCAGTGATGTGGACTGGTTGAGTTTTAGCAGAGGGGATGATGAGGTAAGATGCATCTGACTTCTTGATAAGTAGACTGTTGTTGTGGTGTTGCAACTGTGTACTGCTTCTTTAAGTGTACTGCTAGTTGATAACCTGTGCAGATATTGCAAATCACCATTTTAATCAGATTTTAAAGAGGAATACTTGTGTATTTCAGT
>NTHP01000834.1:57816-71730 GCA_003416845.1 Oplegnathus fasciatus | reverse complement strand
GTCTAATTTTTACAATGTTACGTAGATGAAAAAAGGCAGTCCTTGAAATTTGTTTTATATGGGAGTTAAAAGACATATCCTGATCAAAGATTACTCCAAGATTCCTTATGGTGGCGCTGGAGGCCAGGGCAATGCCATCTAGGGTGGCTAAATCTTCAGATAATGCATCTCTGAGATGTTTGGGCCCAAGTACAACAACTTCAGTTTTGTCTGAGTTTAACAGCAGAAAATTGCAGGTTGTTGTGAGAAAGCTGATTCTTCCCCAGGTGGTTAACAGGCTATTTGTCTGCTTCACTGAGCGTTCTACAAATAGATTCTAAAATATTAAGTATTGTGAGCAGTAAAAATAACCATTAAAGTATGATGGGAATGGTACCACAGTGACTGACCCTCTCATTTCAGCCTGGCTCAGTAGGGTCAGAGGTTGGAGTCGGTGGCTCCTCCACCCCCGAAGCTTCTGGGGCTGTAGAGGTGGTTCGACCTCCAGTGTCTGGACCCTGGGACTATGCCCTGCTCTCTGGAATCAGTTCTTCAGTGAAGAGGGTTCCCAGTCTGCTGCCAGATAACGAGGATGAGCTCCCTCCTCTGCTCATCACCACCGGAGAGGATGAAGCAGGAGGTATGTGTTTATTTACATGGATTCAGCGGTTTTATAGCACCTTTCAGACACGCACCTCTTTACGTAAATGTGTTGGCAGTTTTACATGTTGGTCTTATATCTTAATAAGTGCCCGTTTTTATGGAAAAAGGTCGTGTTGCAATCTTGAGAGATCGGAGCTGTAACATTTTTACTGCCCAAGTCTGAAGTGAATGCCGTCAGATAAATGTAAAGGTTAAATACAAATGCACGTCATGCTCACCTGATTAGGATCACCGTAAAAAATGACTCCTTTGCTCAAAGAAAACAAAATCAGTTTGATAAAGAATGAAACATTGTGATTGAGCCAATTTTATATACTGTTGGGGAGATTCTTGTCTGTAGAAATCATTTTTCCCCTCAAGGTGTGGGCAAAAGAGGTGAAAAAAACCTCAGTCCAGGTGTGTCCGTCCTTATATTTTCAACTTTGATCCATGAATATCCAGCAAAAACTTTAGATACAGCAAATGGGGATTAATTGAGAGTCCCAATTTAATATCTTGTCATTTTGTCGGACTTTATAAAACCAGCAGAGGAATTCTTTAAGAAGTCATCAAATTGATGAAAAAATTTAGGTGATTCACTGGAGGAGGAGGAGGAGGGTACAAAATAAGTTTTAAAATCCGTCTCTGATGCAGCCCGTGTGAGAACAGAAAACACTCCTTCATATCATTACTTTTCCGTCATATCAGAATAAAGCCGTAACAAACATTTACATGAAAGTCGCCTCTAAATGACAGAAAGCCTTCACTTTAACAGATGATACCAGCAGTGTTACGTGTTCACACTGTTGCTTTGGATCACGTGTAGCTTAAAAATGCTGTGTTTTCTTGTTAGATGTGTTGGTTGAGGAAAGTCCTGCCCCGTGCCAGATCCTGCACCTATTAGAGGAAGGGGGACCCCGACCTCTGACCTTTGTTCTGAACGCCAACCTGCTCGTCAATGTCAAACTGGTCACATGTGAGTAGAATATATCTGGAAGAGAATCATGGATGTCTTTACGTGCTCTCCCACAGCTC
Organism: Oplegnathus fasciatus; assembly: GCA_003416845.1. Lineage (NCBI taxonomy): Eukaryota > Metazoa > Chordata > Actinopteri > Centrarchiformes > Oplegnathidae > Oplegnathus > Oplegnathus fasciatus. Next base: position 70,074 of record NTHP01000834.1, on the reverse strand, counting down.
TCGTCCCTGTTAACTCTGTGTTTTTGTTTTATCTCTCAGACTGCAGTCGGCAGTGCTGGTGTTTCGGCTCCAATGGGCTGCAGGCTCTGGGACAGAGAGAGTTGGTGTTTTTGTTGGAGTGTTTGCCAGAAGAAAAAGCGCTTCCAAAAGACCTCTTCACACTCTATCTCAACATCTACCAAGAAGCCCAAAAAGGTAGACGGCACATACAGGCCCTTTGTTTCTCTTTTTGTTTCCCAGTTTTTGGACAAAGGAAAAACAAAGAATCGTTGTCTTCTGTTGCAGGGAAGTTTTTGGAGGAGCTGGATAATGTGACGTTCACGAGCAGTTTTCTGGGCAGTAAGGACCACGCTGGGATGCTCTTCTTCTCTCCCACCTGTCAGCCTCTAGATGGCCTCACTCTCCCGTCTCAGTCTTTCCTGTGTGGCCTGCTCATCCAGAAGCTGGAGGTTCCCTGGGCCAAAGTCTTTCCCCTCAGGCTGCTTCTACGGCTTGGAGCTGAATACAGTGGTTAGTTTCATACTGCTGTGAGTTCACACCAATTCAGTCAGAGTCAGAATCGGGTTTATTGCCAAGTGGGTGGGTGAGAAGGGAAAAAGAAAAAAAACGAGTACTGCACAGGTCAAGAATCATAAATATAAAATAGAAATTTACAATAGAAAATATCAAAAATATATAAAGTGTGTAAACTTTATCTTTTTTTTTAAATGGAAAGAGCCGTGTAGTGTTTAAAACGAAAAGAAATGTTCACAGTATAAAGAATAACAGCCATTTAATACTGTTGCACATAAATATAACAATTTAAGCAAAATTATTAGAGATGAGACAGTTTAGTTGATTGGTTATAATAATAATGATAATAATAAACTTAATTTATATAGAGATAAAATACAATAAAATAATAATAATAAAATATGAAAAAAGAAGAGATTTAAAAGCAGTGATAGATTTGACAGACTTAATCTCAGTAGGTAGCGGTTCCAGAGTTTGGAGGCCCGGACTGCAAAAGCCTGATAGCCGTTAGTTACCCGTCGGGCTCTGGGAACGACAAGTAAGCCACTATCAGTCTATCTAAGAGGGCGCCCGGGCTCATAGGGGGTTAGTAGATCCTTAATATAATTAAGGACCTGGTCATGTAAAGCCTTGAAGGTCAGCAATAAAATTTTAAAATCAATCCGAAAATGAACAGGAAGCCAGTGCAGGGAGGCTAGGATTGGACTTCAATGGTCTTGTTTTCTTGAACAGGTGAGAATCCTAACAGCAGCATTTTAATGTTAATTTTTAATAGTTAATGGTTGTTAGCCGATTAAAAATATGCCCAAAATGATCTGATTCCATCTTCTCTGTTGTAAAAAATGTGACGCTTTTTTCATTTTATGTGATATTAAAGTGAATATTTTGAGTCACATTGGGCTTTAAGAAATGATGATTGTGAAAAATTGTTATCTTTCAGACATTTTGTAGATCAAATGATTAATCAAGCAAATAATTGCCAGATTAATCGATAATTAAAATAATAGTGAGTTGCGGCTCTAAACGTCGTTTTATGTTTGAGGAGAAACATTATGCCCAAATAGAAAATAAAATATTTTTATCAGATTTTTATTTTATGGATTAAACCTTTAAAACCTTAAATTAGTCACCGAGCTATTTATAAGTTGCAGATAAAGAGGATTAATTATAGTGTTTCTAACCAGGAATTTGATGCTTTTATGGTTTATGTAGCGATAGAAACTGAATATTTTCTCTTTTTCAGTGTATCCCACGACATTGACAAGTGTCCGTTTTCGGGACTCTGTGTATCGAGAGACGGGACACACCATCATGAATTTACTCGCTGTAAGTACTAAAAAAAGTATGTATGTATCTGGTGCTTATTGTCAGAACTAAAGCTGTGTACTTTTGTACTTCTGCTCTTAATCCCACTGATACTAAACTATTTTTAATTAAGAGTCTGAGGGGGTCCTGTCTGCTGTTAATCATTCCCTTTAATTAGGTTATTTCCCCAACGACACTGAAGCCTGTTGTGGTTAAATCTACTTAAAAGAAAAGGAATTCAGACCATCATCACTGTGTAATTGTAAACCACAGTCAAAGCTTTCTTTCATAAGTAAGATTGTAAACAGCTGAACATTTTTTAAGCTCTACTACCGCAGAAAAATTCCAGTCATTTCTCTGGATCCACAACAGCTGTGAGACGCACGTAGTCACCGTGGTTAGAAAGACCAGAATGAAGCTTGATCTGACGCAGTTGATCACACGATTGTTCTAAAGAGATAAATATGTCGTCAGCTGGCTCGACTTCTACAGCGGGGGGAGAGTTTTTGTTGTTTTGGATGAAAGCTCTTCTAAGTAGTATGACATTTCAGTTTTGACTTCCTTGTTGTTGTGTTTTTTTAATCTTAATGTCACGCCCTTGTTGATTTCATCAGGAGGCATGACTCCAAAGTCTGTGCACCAAAATGAGTAAAACACTAATAGTAACCCTGATGGACAGACATGAAAATAGTTTAAAATTTTAAATCCTTTGCAGACATGGTTCAGTGTCCCTAAACTGTTCCCCCACAGGACCTGAGGAACTACCAGTACAGTCTGTCCGTTGTGGAGGGCCTGAGGATCCACATGGAGATGGGCCACAGCTACATTGACATTCCCAAAAGTAGCTTCAATGAGGTGAGAGAGCCGTAAAGGAATAAGTCGATATTTTGGGAACTAAACTCACTGGCTTTCTTGCCCAGAGTTAGATAAAAAGGTCAACACCACTCTCGTGTCTTCATATTTACTGTACACACATGAGGCTGGTATCGATCTCGTCTAATCTAGGCAAATAAGCCGCGGGTCGTAGCGTTGGATTGACGACCAAAGACTACGATTGCCATGGGGGACAGCTCAAAATCACATAGTATAAAGGGGCCTTTACATGAAAAATAAAACGAGCGCGCTGGCAAGCGTACAGCTGTGCAGTTCACACGGTTCGCTGTGAATAATGTGTTCTCTGATTTGTTTTTACAGATGCAGAAGGTGGTAAATGCCTCCAACGAGCACGTCATCAGTATTGGAGCACGTTACAGCTCGGAGGCCGACTCTCACCTGGTGTGTTTCCAGAACGAGGAGGGAAACTATCAGACGCAGGCCAGCAGCAAGCCTGGGAAGACCCGCACGGGTGAGTCATCAGTAATTCTGCCCACTCCTCCGTCTTCTGTTTGTATCAAAATAAAGAAGATGAAGGACGTATGTAATGGTTATTGTTGTCTCTTGATTCTGTTTTATATCAATAATTAACCCTCTGGTGGTCTGTGTGTTGTTGCAGTGACTGGGGCCAGTTTTGTGGTGTTCAATGGAGCCCTGAAAGCCTCCTCAGGCTTCATTGCAAAGTCCAGCATTGTTGAAGGTAAACTTACTTATTTGTTGACTCTTAATTCCATCAAATCAAGGCTGTGAATAAAGGAAGAACATGGTAACCTGCCTCATATTATACAATGCCCGACTTAACAGGAATTTGTGTTTGTTTGTCAGATGGGTTGATGGTGCAAATCCCTCCAGAGACCATGGAGTCTCTGCGCTCCGCCCTGAGGGAGCAGACAGACTTCCACATACCGTGCGGCAGGAATGACGGAGGGGAGCTCAGAGAAAACGTCACTGTCCGCTGGGTCGACTGGAGTTTGCCTGTCAACACAGGGTAACGGCACTGCGCCCACTACACGCTCATACACACAGCTGTTTGTTTACACACTCTTGTGCAATCTGTCCACCACTGCACTGCTATCAGTCCGCACACTCTTTCTAATCCAGCTGGTCAGATGTGTAGTAACATGTTGTGTTGTTTTGGTATAACGAGTAGGATTTTCCTAAAAAACAATGTATAGACTCAAACAAAAATAATCTCCCAACCATCACTTATGACCCACTAGAGGTGTGTGTCGGTGTCTGTATCTGCAGAGACCCTGCCCTCTGCCTGGATTTTCTTATTTTGCTGTGCTCGGGACTCTTCTGGGCGTCAACCTTTGGGCAGTGGTGTGTAGCCCCCAGCCAGTAACAGCTTGCATGGTCTGAGATGTGGGACTCTATAAAAACGTAGGGTCCAATTGCCAGATCGTAAGCACGTGGGACCTCCAGAAGCTTTGAGCCGGGGAGGAGGGGCCAACTTTGAATGTTGTGTTTACCAACAGCAACCGACAAATCCTTCAAGTTTACATAACCACCAAGCTGGGGCCTGTTTCAGGAAGCAGGTTTAACAGACTCTGAGTCTAACCCTGAACTCTGAGTTGATGAACCCTGAGACAGCTGATCTGAGTTAGTTCAGTCAACTCTGAGTAGGTTCACTCTGACTTAAAGGTGCAGTCTGTGATTCTGGAGAAAGCTTGTTGATATTTGAACTCAACAGGTAAACAAATACACCCCTCTCTTCAGTGCTCCTTCAAACTCGCACGAGTAACTCACAGCACTCACTGTCCTGTGCACGAGCACGAGTTGTGAAATATTATACTGAAGTGTTTAGTGGAAACGCGGCTAAAGCGTCGGTATTTGACGACCTGGGTTGGTGGCTCTACCTGACTCGCTCTGTTTGTTTCCCATTTACAGAGCCAGGGCTGTGTATGAACACTGGACTGTTTTTTCAGCGCACACACAGAGCTAGCAGACCGTGAGGAGATTTCACTGAATTTGACAAAAAGTGTATTTGCCAATACACAAAAAGTCCGGTGTTCATATACACCCCTGGCTCTGTAAACGGGAAACAGACAGAGCGACTCGGGTAAAACCACCAACCCAGGTTGTCAGATACCCACGCTGTAGCCGCGTTTCCAACCTAACACTTCAGTATAATATGTCACCACTCGTGCATAGGACAAACTAATGCTGTGAGTTACTCGCGCTAGTTTGAAGGAGCACTGAAGGGAGGGGTTTGTTTGGCTGTTGAGTTTAAATATCAACAACCTTTCTCCAGAGTCATAGGCTACACCTTTAAGCGCGTGCGTGACGACTCTGAAAAGCCATCATCAGTGGAGCTCCGATACTACGATTCACCATGGCAACCAGCGAGAAAAAAAGGCCGTCCCACGTCAACCCACCGGAGTTAGAAGTTCTGATACGTTCTGATGGCGAGTATGAGCACATTTTCAGAAAAAAAAAGCAACGCAGCGGCAAAGGAGAGAGAATTGCTGCCCGAGTCAGTGCGTAAGTTTGACTGCAACATTTAACCACACTTTCTTTTAATATTACAGGTGAAAAAGTGGTGGAATGTAATTGAATAAAATTTTATTTTCATTTTAAATTTGTCTTACAGCAGGTAAAACATAGAACACTGTGCTTGGTGCGACAATATCACAGCATCATGTTCCGTTTAACATTATTCTCTTATCTTTAATATCACAATCCAAGTCATATCCAGAACTACTCTGATGGAGCGCAGAGCAAAGTTTTTGGTGAGCAGGCAGGTGGAGAACGGAGATGCGGGTGTCAGATCATGGAAAAGAGACGACAAACTGGTTTGTAATGAAGGATTTAAAATTCCCTCGTCACTCGTGCTGATTAACAGGGCTCAGCGGGCGGACATGCCGCTCCACCAGAAACATCTCTAAATACTCAGCAGGACGCAGATTCTACAGATTATTATTATGACATATTAGTTCTGGTGGTAAATTGCCTTAATATCAACATAGGAAAAACCAACTGTTGAGCACAAATGAACCTGAAGGCCTCCGTAGTTTCTCCTACCCGCTTGGAAAGGGAGGGGGTGAGGGCAGGAGTATTATTTGGTTGCAATCTGCAAACTCACCGCTAGATGCCGCTAAATCCTACATACTGCTCCTTTAAAAGATAAATTCAGATTTTATGTCTTAAAACAATACTCATGTGCCCACATTGAACATTGAGACAGTTTTCGCTTGGACTGTGACCTTTCTTCCTGTTCATACTGGCCATTAAAACATCTCTTTTTAACAGGCATCCAATGGAAGAGATGGTGGACAAAATCCAGAGTCCCCGTTCTGTGTAAAAAAATACATGCCACAGTTTATTTGAAGCTAATATGAGGCTTCAGCAGCCAGAGTTAATCTAATTAAGATACAGTTACAGTCTTTCTGTCAAAGAGGGAATTTTGTATAAAAAAGTGAACTTATCCTTTAAAGTTTGAATACAAAATAAAAGCTCTGTGAATCTTTAAATGCTTGTTATCAAATTTTGCTCGACTTGTATTCGCCTGGTCCAGTTATTGTTCACAAAACGAATGAATGATTGTGTAGGCGAGGAAATTGGTTGCTAATTGCTCATAAACTGTAAACTTACTGACTGTGCTCACACATCGTGGAGTTTCCCTGCTCACTGAGCTCGAAAGGGAATGAATGGACTTGTTGTCTGTCACTTGTAATTTGATTATCTTCATGAGCCATGTTTCACTGTTTTGTAACTCAAATGCCAATTTATCTGTAATTTGATTTTCTGGCTATAACGCTCATCTGCAGCAAAACTAGCGGGGTTGATGGGAGACCTCTGGATGGAGTCCGCAGTGTGAGGATGCAGCAGGACACCGAGTTTGAGTCAGACGGACGCACCATCACATGCACTGAGGTGATTTTTCCTTTTAATTAACTGGCACCCATTTCACGCACTGGATAAGTTTCTGAGGTTTAGAGCCAGCTGACAGTCCACAGGGTTCCTACGCAGTATGGAAAAGTATGGAATTTGATTTTAGTCATTTCCAGGTCTGGATAAGTGTGGAAAAAAGAAAAGAGAGTGTGGGAAAATATTTGTGTTTCCAGACTTTTGCCCCTGTTCTGTTTTCTAAAATATAAAATTCAGAATTTCTAAAAATGAACTGATCATACAAGCCGAGTGTTTTTCATGGCGTTTGGAGCAGGCGGCCAGCGCAGCCAAAATGTTTACCACTGTGTGAGAGAGCGCGGGCTACAGCGAGCTTAATGTCGTCGAAAGCAAGGCGAGAAGTATGGCGTGCGACTGAACGCACACTCCTACGCAGAGCTGCCTCTACGCCTGAACGTCACAGCCTGCAAAACAGCTCTGCCCCAAGTGCCTTATAACTGAACCACATCTGGACATCCGCGACCAGATTAGTTTGAAAGAAAATGCGGCGATATCTTTGAACTGCATATATACATCGTTACTGTAGGGGTTATTTAAATTTACATGACAAAAACTGAATAACATTGCACTGTTTTATCATTGCAGCTTGAATAAAATCCTGTGCATTGAACTTGTCTGTTTGGTGTTAATCGATTTGAATGAGCTACAGTACCTGGCTACAATCTTCTGGCAATTATTTGGCAACATACAGTAATAGCATACATAGTCAGACTGTAACATACATGTTAACAGATGGATAAAACCATTTATTCACATAACATTTAGCTGTTTGTACACAGATGTCAAATAGGGTTCCTACACATTTTCCATTTCAAAATTCCATACTTTTCCAGACTTCTTGGTAGGTTTTTCAGGCCCTGAGTCCAGGTGTGTGATTGTATGAATGTCCCTCCAGGTGTTTTACCAGCTCAAGACTCCAGACTGCAGCTTCGTGTCGGTGCTGTCGTCCTGCAGCGTGTTTCAGAGGGAGATGGCTTTGGCCGCCTGCAGCGCTCTGACTCCTCACCTCGCTGTTCTCACCTCCTGTGGCATCAACTCGCTCACTCTTCGTATCTCTACGCAGGCTGATATGGTAAAAAAACAACAACAACGTTTGTAACGGTATTTAGACTATCTTCTGTTCAGTTGATAAAGGTGTGGTGAGCATTTCTGTGTTTGCTGTCAGGTGGAGTACCAGGCTGGCTCCGGAGGCAGGCTCCTCCCTCAGCGCTACATGAACGAGCTGGACAGCGCTCTGATCCCCGTCATCCATGGAGGTAGCGCTGGTGTACCACAGACTGCCATGGACATGGAGTTCATCTTCTACATCACACACACCATCTAACGCACACGCAGACCACGACACACTCAAAGTATTGGGAAAAGAAAAAAAAAATCCACTGAACAGAAGGTGGTTGAGCACAGAAGGAGAAGCTGTTGATTGTGGCAGGACATGCGAACGCAACAGCTCATTTTGCACAGCTGGACATGCAGCCGGTCACGGAGGACAGGTAGCCGCTGGCACAACACTCCCACTCTGAGGTGGGGTTGTATTCTGGAGGGATGTAAACTGATACTGTGTGAAGGAACCGTGGTGTGTTTGTGTGTTTCGTGCTCACCAAAGCTGCTTTAACACAAGAAGCCAAACACTAAACAAGGAACACGACAACATGACCAAATACAACCAAACTATTCAAGCCGTTTTCTTCTGCTCTGCCTTCCAGGCTCCCTGCTGGCCTCCGTCAGCTCGGAGCACCTCAGTGAATGTTTCCCACAGACACTCTATCGAAATGTCTCTCATTTGGATGTATTTATTATATTTTAATATGGGCTTATTGAATGAAATGATGATATTAAAGCAAGGGACATTACTGACTGCAGTATTCAGTACTTAAGCGGTGATACATGTGATCAGGTGCTGCTGTATAGTCACTTACGTAGCCGGGCCCGTTCTAAAGATGTACACCGCAGGGATGAAAAGAAATCTCAATTCCTCTCAAGGTACTATGCTTTCATTTCATACGCTGGTTTATGATGATACTGCAAAAAAACATTGGGCCTCATGCAAGAACATTTTTGTATTCTTACCCTAAACTTCAGACTTTTTTCCATGAAGTCCGGTTCACCAAACTCTGCTCGTTTCAGCCTGATGAATGACACCTGTTCATCAGGAGGTGAGCGTTTGTGAGATGTGATAATTAGCGTAATCAACGCCATCCCGTATTGTTATACAGGGCTTCCTGTTCTGCTCCATTTGTGTGGACAAAAAAGTCACCAAAAAACGAACCACAGAGCTTCAAGTCCTGCTGTCGGAAATGAGCGGACGAAAACGCGACATATTTAGCAGCGTAGTAGGGGATCCGAAACAATTCCAACATATTAAGGTGTCAGGTGTTATAACAGAGGAGGTTCACCTGGACAGAGACCAGCGTAAAGCAGCTGACTTGTACGAGTTGTCATTGCCAAAATATGCCAATAAAATAGAAAAGAAAAGTTGTCAAACTTCACAGTAAATTGGCAGCCATGATGATGGTGATGTGATGAAAAGAATGTTAATTTTGCATGAAGCTTCTTTTAGTTGTCAGTAGTTTTTGGTAACTTATTTAAACTCAGATTAAGATGTTATAATTCTGAAGTCAAGCAAGTATTTTTCCCTCGCTGTACGTGACTCGATCAACATTGTTTTATGCCACAAATTCTTTTAAATCACGCGTACGTGACGCTTAACGAACGAACCTGTTCGTACGAGTGTTTCTTGCATGAGGCCCCCATCGTGTGTCAATAACAGGTTTTGTGTTCAGGCGGTCGGAGTTCACCGCCGGCTCGTCGTCGCCACATGAGGATAAACATGGAGCGTGTTAATCAGCCGTCTAGAGCTTCCTCTTCATTCACAAGTTATTTTGCTAAACAGCGAATGTGGCCGTTATGTTTCAGCTGTGATCAGGGTTGAACATCCTGTCCTGGATGAAACCTTTTCTCATTTTCATCACCTTTTCACTCCGCCGAGATGCTTCTGCTAAACTTTGATCGTCGAGACGTTCTCACTTCCTGAGCGAGCAGCTGTTATGAGGAGCATAGCGCCCCCTGTCTATGCTGACCAGTATTTACCAGCTCAGATACCAATGATTTTTCTTTACTTCAAGAGATTTAACGTGTCTGCTTCAGTTCTTGAGTCTCAGTTAAATGATCAGATTTTGCACAGCTGATGAGATCTTTATTTTATGGCTCTTTAAGCATTTTGCAAATCACCTCACACCTTTTTTTTTTATTCTTAAGATTTAGAGATTATAAATGTACAGGCTTTTTTGAAAACTTTAAAATGAATTAAACGACATTTTGGGAAATCTGCTTATTCGCTTTCTTACCAGTAGTTAGAAGAGAAGACCGATACTGCTTTCATATTAGCTTAGCTTAGCATAAAGACTGGAAATGGGTGGAAACAGCTAGCCTGGCTCTGTCCAAAGGTAACAAAATCTGCCTACGAACACCTCTAAAGCTCACTAAAGAACATGGTTTATGTATATCTTAGATCTTGTTTGTTTAATTTGTGCAAAAACTGAAGTGTAAAAATGACAACTTGTGTTTTTACGGAAAAAGTCCAACACAAAACCTCCCGTAAAAACCACAACTTGTTGCTTTTATGCTTCGGTTTTTGTACAAATTGCGCAAAGAAAGCGAATAAGCAGAGTTCCCAAAATATGAATGCTTAAAAAGCATCCGTTGTGGGTTCCCTGAGCTCAGCAGTCGCCTCCTCAGCTGCTGTTTGGAGTTTTTTACACCACAGTGAAAAGCGTCAGACCGGTTTCATGTTTTGAATTTATTTAATGTATTTTCACAGCAGCTTTACGGCACTTTAGAACCATTAAAACAGCAAACAGCTCTGAGGTTTTTCAGTGTGTGGGAGCACAGTCAGTGTGGTGTAACCGGGTCAACAGATGGATCACAACAGGGATCGACGTCGCCCTTTTTTTCCTCACCAGCTTCTCATCTTTTCCACAAAATTTTTTAAAGCTGCATCCGAACTGCCAATTTCCTCGTACGAGTGCTGTGGTTAAAGGCAGGACCTGTGGTTAATAAATACTCTTTAAAGTCAGAATATGAGAGCGCAGAGAGGGTCCATCCCTGTAAATTCAGCCAGGTTAGCATGTTCTGTTTAGAGTAGCTTTGTGCAGTGTTTCACATCTCGTCCCAGAGTCTCACTTTTCAGTCAGGAATTTTTCAGTCGGCTTTGTCCAAATGTATAAAAGATAAACTGTATGCATAGAGACTTTTGTTTTTGTTGTTTTTTTTTAAAATAATGAAGAGTTATTTTTGGAATCATTGGTATAAAAGTTTTAACAAACAGAAAAAGAGGTCATATTTTTGATAGGCTACATTAATTTTGCAGTTTGTGTAGCAAGTTCCTTGAGCACTGAGAGGAAAAAAGAAAAGCATTAGACAGTTAATTCCAGAAATAAACAAATCTAATATATCATTTTGTCATAAGGTGGAAAATATCTAATCTCAAAATGCAATGCATAAAGATGAATGTGCAGGTGAAGGTGTGAAAATAAAATAAAAGCAGCTTTACATCAGCTTGGACCTGTTCTACAACTCATGTTAACTTTTCAGCCAGTACAGATGACAGCTTATTTACTTCTTATGTTGATTTCAAAATGTCTTGATGCTCATGAGATGAGATGAGACGTTTGATATTTAGAGCTCAGTAATAAATCTCAATTGAAATAATCGACCAAACATTTTCATCTTTTCATCATGAAACAAGTGAATGTAACTGGCAACGCAGGAGGACTCGTAAACCTCCACGTTTAGTTGTCGAATGGCTAATTCAGTCATGTCATGAATGAGTTAACTGCCCTGAGTAAGTAAGTGAATATAAAGTGTGCAGTAGTTTCCCTCTGGTCACTGAGGTGGTTTGATTTAAGAGGCAACAGGTGTTCTCTGTCATCAGCAGGTTTGGACTAAGCAGGTAGAAGTTTAATGCAAATTTTGTTTTTTCACACCTGGAGAGAAAAAAAATCACTTTATGACTGACAGGCTGCTTTAATTTCTTCTCAGACAAAATGTTGAGCTGATGATTTTATGTCACCTGAGTTGCCTGCCCCCAGATAAGTCATGTTTAGTAAACACCAGAAAGGCCGACGGCCACAACTGACTGTTACTCTGGCGCTGCAGCTCTCGACTGAAATCTATTGGATGGATTGCTCTGAAGTTTTATTTCACGTTCCCCAGAGCACCGCCAGTAGGTCAAATGTTTCACACATCAAGTTAAATATCTCAACAACATTTTGTACAGATAAATATTTAGCTTTTATTAGCAGTATATAAACATTTAATGAACAGTTTCAGGGTTTTCTTGGCTTTTTTTTTAGGTCTTGGGTGGTGGGTGCCGATGCAGGCGGGGTACAGGGGGTTATTGTGCTATTTGACGGAAAACTAAACATTTATATGTGATTTTGGACCATTAACAATAAGCTCACAAATTTATGAAAAAAGTACACTCTGAAACTGGAAATGAATTAATCATTATAAAATTGTATTGAAAGAAGTAACAAGAAATTTTATAGTAATAAACGTCTTTATAGTGCACTTTTCTAAGTCAAGTTAGTTACAACAAATACAGCAAAGAACAAATGCAACAAATAAACAGTGTGTAAAATGAAAATATAACAATCACAC
>NTHP01000834.1:0-14254 GCA_003416845.1 Oplegnathus fasciatus | reverse complement strand
TGAACAGCTGTCATCTGTAAAGTAACTAAAGACAAATGTAGTGGAGGAAAAAGGACAAGATTTACCTCTGAGATGTGGTGGAGGAGAAGGAGAAAGTTGTATAAAATGGAAATACTCAAGTACCTCGAATTTGTACTTACAGTACCGTACTTGAGGAAATGTACTGTTCCACCACTGGCAGATCTTCTTCTTTCCTTCATCTTCAATTTTCCCTTCATCATCTCGTTTTGTGAAGTAATTTTGTATCTGAACACAAAATGTCTCACAGCAACAACAAGCCGATTAAACTTTATTATTTTTAGACCCAAAATCAATATTTATTATGTCGCAGGGAGGATTCACCAGTGGTGGAAAGTAACTTTACTCAGGTACTGTTTTGAGGTGAATCTCAGAGGTAAATATTGTACTTTTTACTGCACAGCATTTATCTGACAGCTTGAGTTACTTTGCAGATAAAGATACAAAATACATTATTATGATGTAATATTATAAAGATAAAACTTTATTGATCCCTGAGGGGGTAAATTCACAAACTGCAGTATATAAAGTAATAAAAATTAGCTCACCATTTACCAGCTGCAACATTAAAGTGATGAACACACGAATGCATCAATAATTATAATCCAATAATATTCTGTATCCTGCATAATGAGTGCTTTTATGTAAAGCACTTCACACTTTATGCAAAGAACCTTTTGTACTTTAAAGTATATTTTGATGCTTATACTTTAATGCAGGACTTTTACTTGTAACTAAATATTTCTGCCTTGTGGTAACGAATCTTTTATTTAAGTAAAAGATCGGAGGACTTCACCCCCCTCACCCTGTTCCCCAACGTGGAAGTCGATTGAATGTGAATTTATTTAAGAATCGGCACCTTGTGTGAATAATATCCGCTGAAAAACGAATATTTAAAGTAGTGAAAAAGAGAACAAAGTGTCCTGCAGAGTAAAATGTGCTGATAACTGCAAGAAAACATAAACCACAATGTTTGTGTCAGTGAGCGCTTAAAACGTGTTGCTCCTGCCAGTGAGCACAGTGAAAAGATCCTATGTCATATACTTTTATGTATTAAAACTAGATTTTGACAGCGGGCCCCTCCACAAAACCTCTAGATTAAGAGAATCGTTTGACATTTTGGGAAATATATTTATTCGCTTTCTTGCAGAGAGTTAGAAGATCGATCTCACTCTCATGTCTGTCCGTTAAATATGAAGCTAAAGGCAGCAGCCAGGCTAAAGAAACAGAATTTGCCATTTTTGCTTAAAAATTACTTGTGAAATTGTTGTCGACATAGTTGCTGATCATTTTTTGCTTCAAGATGATTGAGAGACAGCAGAGGAGCATTTGAACTCTGAATAAAACGGATATTTCTATGGACGTCGGGTGTCAGGATCCGGACGTAAAGTCAACGTGACCCACTTTGTGTTAGTTTAAGAATCACTGAACTCCGTCGTGTGCTATTTTATTTACTGGCCACATCAGCGTTTCATCTAATCTGGCAGCTTTTATTCCCCCTCAGCGCTCCTGCGGCGGATTTCACTGATGATCGTCTTCAATCAGCAGGAACTAATCGGTGAAATCAGCTGCAGTGTAATAACGTTTGATGGGATGAAAATCTGCACATTCAGGCGCGCAGGATTAGTGCAGGAAATCTCAGCGTTGATATCCACACCGTGAACACAAAGCCGGTATCACAACAGTGTCGTTACCTGCAGTGAATTAAAGCGTATTATGATGATAATGATGCCATTTGGAGATATCAGATGCTTTTCTTTACATTTGTATTAAAGCAGTAAAACAGCAAACATGGCACATTGCACTTGATTAGACTCCACAGGCCAGATGCATAAAACTCTACGTTCTTCTGTGTTATAAAAGTCAGTCATTGTAGAACTAGATGCACATGTGCGAGCCTCATTTAGACTCCCATGGTTTGCCATAGGTGGATGTAGGCACGCCTTTAATCATCCGATTCCATGTCAGTACTTCTGCCGTCTTTGCAAGTGTTTCGGTGGAAAAGAAGAGGCTAAATTTCAGCCGTCATTATGAATAAACAAGACGCACAGCTGTGGCACTTTTATTCTCATTAATTCATCACAAACAAGATTAAACTGTCGTTGTTGTTTCAGTCAAACATCAAACATTAGAGAGGTGATCAGTGACTTCAATTGTAGCTCACATCCCAACAGACTCACGTAGTGATTGATCATGTAAAAGTTATTAATGTTTCCATTTTATATGCCACTCAACGTATACTGCCAAAAATCACACAACTAAAGTAGGCAGCCTAAATTATTAACATTTTATTATTAGATTCCACCAATCTGTATTTCCTCCAGAAATCAGTGTTTACGTCTGGTCTGAAGTTTGTGCGACGTGTTCACATTTCCACAGTTTACACGTCAAAAATGGCGTATTTTTGTGCATCCTTTATACATCCTGCTCCAGGTAATGACCGCTTGGTCTCAAATATCGCTCTGCATAACACCACCTCAGTTTTGTTAATACTGACCGCAACATTATAAACGCATCGAGAAGTAAACGTGTAGTAACGTCTGAGAAATGAGCTTAAAGAAACACTCTGATTGGATGAGAGGTGATAGAAGATAAATCGATAAAGTACCAGAAACTTTATTCTTTGCTGCAGCTGACATTTATGTTTTTTATTATGGATTACTCTGCCAGTTATTTTCTCGTTATTATTTCCGTCTGTCCTTCGATTATCTCGACAAACGTTCATCCGATTGACTTCACGCTTGGCGGGTGTGTTGCTGAGGACCAAAGGAAGTTTAGTGTCGAGTGTGAAGTTGTTTGGATGAGCGGTTCTCCAGAAAGCTGCACGCGGCAGCACCGGAGGCCAAGCAATCGGCCCGTTCTGAACAGGCACGTTTTGAACGGGTACTGCATTAGTCTATAAAATAGTGAAACACGTCCTTCAGGCCTTCCCAGAGCGCGAGGCGACATCTTCAAATGTCTTGTTTTGTCCGACCAACAGTCCAAAACCCGAAGAGATTCAGTTCACGATCGTATATGACAAAAAGAAGCATCAAATCCTCTCATTTTAGAAGCTGGAGAATTTAATGTTTGGTGTTTTAGCTTGAAAAATGACATTGTCACTGTGGACAGGAAAAGTTTCCCTCAACTTCAAGGTTGAAGCCCGCGAGCCAGCGAGTGTTTATCCTGCTGAAGTGCCCTTTAGCAAGTCACCAATCTGAGCCTGCTGCAGGGCGGCTGGCCGTGACCTCTGACCTTCCTGTGGAGGGACTCAGGGAGTTTAGAGGAAACACAGCTAACATCAGCTCAGAGTGCTCTGCTTTCAGAGCAGCAGCTGATGATGATGATGATGAAGAGACATGAGTCATCATGTCAGTGGCTGTTGGCTCCCACAGTGTGCTGACCGTACACAGCAGTGCCAACAGGCCTGGTTCTGTTTGGTCGTGACAGTGACCGCTCACATGCCGGGCTGATGTTAGCATGACTCATAACACGGTACAGAGCAGCCGGCTCCTCCTTTTTACTGATTCTAGATCGTAGAGAGCCAAAGTCCTGACGCCAGGTCCGAGTTCTCCTCTGTAACTCAACGCAGTCTCTCATTCTGCGTTTAATTCATCAGCGTTTCTGAAAACATGAAGCTTGTTCTTGGAGTTTACCGTCCATATTCTGAGATAAATCAGCTGCAGCAGTCGTTTGTAGACTTTGAAACCTTTGCTGATAGACGGATGGATGCGTTATTCTGCCCTGGGGGGATATTCACAAGCCACAGCAGCAACACAAACAAACCACACTGGACAAAGAATAGTGCAAACAAAAAACATATCAAAAGACAAGTACAAACGTAAAAGTAAAAAAGTATGCCTTTTAAACACGTGCATGCACAGTGTGCAAAATGCTGTAAGATGTGCAAAATGGATGTAATTATACGTTACAAGTGAAAGATGTGTTGCACTTTGCCAGAAGTTAGACATCAAATAAATGTAGTGGAGTAAATAATGGAATATTTTCATATTTCCAAGTATAAAGAAGCAGAACAGCACTTGAGTAAATTTACTTAACTACTTCCCCTCACTGAAAATTATCTAGTGTTATTACTACTTTTCTTATTTTTATTTGTGTTGTCAAAAAGGGTAAATGATTCGTCAGCAACATAACTGACATATGAATCAATAAATAAACTAACTCTTCTTCATGCTTGACGTTTTTGGAGACTTTGGGACACGAGCACACTCCACATACTGCTTTTAGGTTGTAGAAGGTCCTCTTTACAAATACACGTTATTTTGTACCAAGGGTTTGCAAAAAAAGTAGTTTATGAAGAACAAGACGCTGTTCAATGGTTCAACCAGAGCAGGAAGAGACGAAGATTCATCTGAGCAACAGTTCAATAAGAATATAAGAAATCAACAGCCGTTGGTAAAAGAAACTGGAAGCTTTGCATCAAAATGTGTGCAGATTTAAACAGGAGCAGGTTCCTGTTTCAGTCTCAAGTGCACAATAACGCCTAAAACAAGCTGGAATTAACAGGCGTGTTGCTTTAGCAAAGCTGATCTTAAAACATCAGAATATAAATAGAGGTTTGGTCTGGGGTTAGCACTGTTGGAATATCAGCTGAACATACTCTGGACTGACAAATCACAGATTAAACCTGTTCAGTCTAATCACTGAGTGACTGCAGAAGGCCCGAAGAAAAAATATTCAGAGCCCAGCTGCACCGCGGTGGTTCAATAATGATGGAGGGTCACTGACGCTTTTCTGGACTGGGAACAAATTCAAAATCGAAGGTATTTGTGGGGAAAAATGGTTCCAACAGTTCCAACACTGTGGGGACTAAGTTTCAATCATTTAATTCTTCTTCTTTTGGTGCCAAAACTATTTCAAATGTAAATAACAGGTTTGGTTTCTGAGTTATACTATTTTTAAATATAAATAAATATTGTTAAAATAGCCACTGAAGGAAATATAACAGGTTGTGTACATGCAGACACACCAGCATCACTGAGGAGGCCAAAGATAGACGACGCTGGCGTCTTGATGCCGAGTAACTGTGACGGGTTTCTGTCCTGGCAGCCTCGCTCCTGCTCACCAGATAATGTGCCTTTACTCAGCTGTCACTGGCAGCCATCAGTGTTCGTGAACGAGGTTACGTCATGTCGGGTTTGTTTGTTACCGCGCTGTGTTGCAGACCTGCATGCGGTTAGTGAACACAAGCAAGCAAAACAGTTTTTTAATGAGGAGAGCTCAGGAGAACAGAGCCAGGGGAGGATTAATCTGTTGTTTCTCTTTTTTTCCACCACATCCCGCTTTCTTCTCAGCCTTCTCCTCCTGCTGCCTCTCCCCTCCAGTCTCTCCTCTTTATCTGGTTTTGGCAGTTCTTCCAGCTCTTTTCTCTCCAAAGCTCTTAGTCCAGTCTGGGCTATATTAAGGCATCAATCTGTCCTCCCAGCAGTCGGGATAAATCCACCGACAGATCGAACAGCAGAGCGACTGTAGCCGCGCTGCCTCCGAAATAGAAAAATAAAAAAGGATGTTTTCGTCTAGCAGAGTCTGTTTGAAGGCCAGATGCTGAAGTTTAGGAGGCAGCAGCTGCAGTGAAACTCACAACTTTTTCTCCTCCCTCGTGTTTGATGCTGCCCTACTTTCCTGGCAGTTCTTAACAGCCTAGTTTGTGGGAACGTGGAGGGGTATAAAAATCATAAAATGTTGCTTTCAGCAGCGCACTCATGGCTGGTTGTAACCTTCAGGTGATCTCTCTCTCCTCTCCAGGTAAATCCCACCTGGCCATCGTCCAGAAAGTAAACAACGAGGGGGAGGGAGATCCTTTCTACGAGGTGCTGGGATTGGTCACGCTGGAGGACGTCATCGAGGAGATCATCAAATCAGAGATCCTGGATGAGTCTGACCTTTACAGTGAGTCAGCGCTTGCCGGTTGCCGGCCATGGCGCAGATCCAAATGTCACCCTCACACACAAACACACACCTCATGGTAAACACACTGATATCCACTTAGACGTTGGATTTGTTTTGAAGTGGCGATTTAAAGGTGCAGTCAACGATTCTGGAGAGCCCTGATCGTTCCAAACTCCATTCAGAGTTCATTTTAAAAGTTGTTTGCTTGTCGTCTTGCGGACATACCTGACAGAACATGAATTCAGACTTTTTACAAGTCGGCATCATGATGTAGTTATTTCGGCATCTTTTTGATCCGTTTATTGGAATTAAATCACAGCAAAATCTGTTTATTTTGAGATCATACCGCTGTAGTAAGACAGATTAATTCAGCCGACGTGTGACTTGCTAGATACAGCTCGGTCCGAGCTGCTCTGTTTGTTTCCCATTTACAGAGCCAGTGCTGTGTAGGAACACATCACTGTTTTTTCAGCGCACACACAGAACAGACAGACAGCGGACCGTGAGGAGATATTCACTGAATTTGACAGAAAGTGTGCTGGATCACAGTTGCAGACTAACCCTTTAAGAGAATTTAACTCACTCAGCAATTTTATTTAGAATTTTTCTTTTAGGTACGAACAAAATTCTGGAGTGGTCCAGATAGTCTTTCTACACAGTTTAACTTAAATAGTTCAACATTTTGGCAGAGAGTTAGATGAGAATATTGATACCACTTTCAGGAGTGTTGGCTGAATATGAAGCTGCAGCCAGTTAGTTTAACTGGAAACAGAAAGGTAACAAAATCCACCTAACAGCACTAATTCACATGTTTGTTGTTTAATCCGCACAAAAACCTGACGTTTAAAAAGCGACAATTTGTAGTTTTACGCAACTCCCCCGTAAAAACTGTGAATTGTCATTTTTGCACGTTGGTTTTTGTACAAATTAAACAATCGTGATTTAAAAATCATGATCAGTGAGTTTTAGAGGTGCTGGTAGGTGGATTTTGTTACCTTTGGACAGAGCCAGGCTAGCTGTTTCCCTCTGTTTCCAGTCTTTATGCTAAGCTAAGCTGCTGGATGTAGCTTCATACTAAGATGACACTCATGAAAGTTTTACCCATCTTCTCAAAAACTAATGAGTGTATTTCCTAAATGATGATGAAGAACTGTTTTAAGTTGAAATGCTTTTATCTTGAATGAATTTGGAAACTCATAATCTTTAAGACTTCAGTCCTGGTTGATTTGATGACAGTGCAGCCAAACAAAAACATGTTTTAATAAAGAAATCCCTCAATAATTTATCTTTTTCTGTCATATCATGAGCAGCTGTGATGTGATATCATGCTGCACACGGCATGAGGAGTTTCCCACACAACAGCAGGGAGAAGGAGTCAGCTGCCTTGTTGAGGAGTTAAAGGTGTGCAGCTCTTCATCGAACAGCTCACTGCAATATTTAAAACTGATCCACTGATGAACAAAATGAACAAAATGACCATTTGACTGTCTTGTTTTTTAAAAGCAGTTTTGATGGACAGTCAGCGGTAACCGCGGTGACAGATACATTACGTTTCCTGCGGCTGCTTCACAATAAAAGCCACTTGGTGTGTCACCAGTTGAATGCTTTTAATGTGAAGCAGCAGCAGTAGGAAATGTTGGGTTAGCAGTGACGTAGTCCAGCTCTGATTCGGCTGTAAAACAATTAAAGATTACGCGCTGCATCGTTTCCTGTTAACCTCTCGTGTGTGAAGGTAATTTGAGCGCGGAAATGGCGGACTCCGCCACTAACAATGAAGACTACTATATAGAGAGGTGATTAAAAAACGGGGTTTGATTTCACGTCAGTCGTTAATTAATAGTTTGACATTTTGGGAAATTTGCTTATTCACATTCTTGCAGAGAGTTAGATGAGATAGATACCACTCTCTGTCTGTAAGCTACAACCAGCACCTGGTTAGCTTAGCTTAGCATAAAGACTGAAAACAGGGGGAAACAGCTAGCCTGACTCTTTCCAAAAGTAACAAAATCCACATACCACCAGCTCTAAAGCTCCTAATTAACATGTTATATCTATATATCTGTATCTCGTTTGTTTAAACCGTGTAAAATCTGTGTAAAATTTGTCATGTTTTCGTCTTCTGGGTTTGTTTTTGTGAATGAAACTGGCTTTCGTAGCGATTTACAGGGCATCTCACGAACGTGCACCCACCAAGATGTTCTGTCATGGGGTCCATTTTATTTCGAACTCTGTGATCCACTTTTCTTTCTATGTGTCGCTCCCCTGCAGCTGACAACAGAAACAGGAAAAAGGTGGACCCCAATAAAAACAAGCCCGACTTCTCGGCCTTCAAGCACGACGCCGACAGTAAAGTGAAGATCTCTCCTCAGCTCATGCTGGCGGCTCATCGTTTCCTGGCTACAGGTGAGCTCTGAGGAGGCGGCGGCTAATCTCACAGCGAGCCGGGTCAGATTTGTTTCACTGTCTTTCAGCAGACTGTTTCTCTGGATTAACACCGGCCACTGATACGTAGTGACACTGGTGTGACCGGATATATTCTGTTCTGTATTGTTGTTTTTGTTTGAGCAGATGACTGACTGGCCAGATTGTTAACAGAATATTTTTCAATCGATTTCTAAAACATAAATCAGGTTTTGGGTGTCCGGCCTTCAGGATTAAAGAGTTTTTAACAGCAGCCTCAATATAAATTGTATAAGTTTAGTTTTAAGAAAAGCTCTGAGCAGTATTTGTGCTTAAAAAAGTAAAAAAAATCTGATTTATAAAATATAAAACTAATATCCTGCATTGACGTCTTTGTTTTCTCCTGATTCCCCCCGGTCCTCCCCCGGTGTCACCCCTTCCTCCCCCAGAGGTAACCCTGTTCAGCCCGTTCCAGATCACAGAGAAAGTCTTACTGAGGGTCCTCAGACACCCAGACGTCATCCACGAACTCAAATTCAACGAAAATGACAAACGCTCTCCGCAGCACTTCCTTTACCAGCGGGGCAAACCTGTCGACTACTTCATCCTCATTCTGCAGGTACACACAAACACAAACACAAACACACACTGCACAAATATCAATATGTGTTTTTGTACACAGTTAACTAGTGTTGGACCCGTTCGTAGCAGCGTGCCATCTGGTCATAATGAAGTCAGATTAGACAACACAGGTCGACCTGTTTAAAGTGGTGATAAACACGGGGGGTTTATCCCAGGTCACTGCGTCAGTCTGGAGGGGGTATTAACGCACATGCAGGTCGACCTTTTAAGACACGCCTGACTTCAGGTAATTAAGTGTTGTTTCTTTTACCAAAAAACGACCTTGATGCTTTTATTCTTTGCCATAGCAGAGACTTCAGACAAATACTGATTTATGAATTATGAATCTGACACCGGCTGATATTAACTGTACGCAGACTGCAGTGGGGCAGTTCAAAAACAACAAGTATTTTCACAGTTTATTGTTTAACTATTTTGGGATTTTGATTTTAAACAAATAGGGCTGGAACTAATGATTATTTCCATTATTGATTAATCTAACTGTTGTTTTTTTGATTACTTTCACGCAGAAAGTTAGTTCCCAGAGTCCCAAGGTGACGTCTTCTTTAAATGTCTTGTTTTGTCCGACCTGCAGCCCAAAACTCAAAGATAGTCAGTTTACAGTGATATAAAACAGAGAAAATATTTGGTATTTTTACTTGTTATATGACTCAATTCACTGATTATCAACATTTTTGTAAATTAATTTCTTGTCGATTAACCAACTGGTTTAATGACTCATCATTTCAGTACTAAGAATCTATATAAATGTAGATTATTATATTAAAGATATAATCTCAAAGATTTTCTGTCATAAATGTCTGTTGAGTCATTATCTATCTCCGAATGATGCAACACAATGGTGATGGAGCCTGTGGCCCACTGATGAAGGCCTGCAGCGTTTGCAGTATTATGACCCGGGTGTCGGTGGCGACTTTCCCAGAAAAATCACAAGCGGTGCACAGTTAGACTTTTAACAAGACTTTTAACGCAACAGACTCGCTCTTCAACTCACCTGTGTGTGAAGCGNTTTTTTTTTTTGGTCCCTGCTAGTGTTGTTAGTAAACGGTTATTATGGCCGAACAAACAAAGAAAAGATCGACGACTACAGACGAGGAAACTGAAACTGAAACGAGGTCCAAAAACACTCCTGCAATTAGTGATTATCGCCGTGAAAGACAACAAAATGAAAATCTTTGAGATTACAACTTTAACATTTAAATAAACAGAGTATTTTCTGAAAATGAAATTTTTTGAGAATGTCAAAACAAACAAGCAACTTTCACAAAGACATGTTTTGTCTTACAAATAAATTTATTTTTAACTCATTTAAGTTTTTTAAATTATATTTAAATAATAATAATATAATAATAATATATTTAATAATATTTAGGGCTGCAACTAACAATTATTTTTGCCATTGATTCATCCACCTATTATTTTCTCAATTAATCGATCTGTTGTTTGGTCCCTAAAATGTCAGGTAATACTGGAAAGTGCCAGTTACGAGGTGACATCTTTAAATGTCTTGTTTTGTCCAACTAACAGTCCAAAATATTTAGTTTACTGTCACATAAGACGGAGAAAAGCAGGAAATCTTCACATTAGAGAAGCTGAACTTGGTAATATTTGGCATTTTTCTTCAAAAAATCCAAATAGTAGCAGATTAAGTTTCTGTTGATCGACTAATCGATTACTTAACTAATTCTTTTAACCCCTAATTCCACTGTAGGTTGTAATAATCATTGAGACAGACTTGTATATCAATATACTTTTGACATTATAGCACATTTTTGTATTGTCACATGTCAACGTATCACCGTTCTCTTATTCTAAATATCGTCTTCAATATGCAGAGGAATAGATAATAAATAATAAATTAAATGTGTAGCTCAGTATAGCTGTTAATAAACACGCATTATAGTATAAATATACTCATCCAGGCTGATGAATAGTTCTTGTTCTGTGATCACGGGCGTGTCAGAGGGGCTCCTCACTCTGCACGACCTTCACTAATAGATCCTCTTACATAAGAGACAGACAAGTCGAGGGGAGAGAGGGGATTGAAGGGTTAAGGAGGGTGGAAAAGAAGAAAAGCAGATGAGAGGAGACGGCGAGCAGCGTTGAAAATCGACAGCAGAGCATATGGAGGGTGAAATAAACAGCAGAGAGGAGTTCAGGGATGAATGTAGAGATGCAGAAGAGAAGAGGACGCGCTGTCTGTCAGTAAATCCCTCCTCTGCAGCAGGAAGAGAGGCAGGGAGGGAAACTGTTTCTTACATCCTCACATGTAGGTTTTAATGTTTATATGTAAACACCAACATATGCTAAAGGTCCACAGGGAACATTAAATTACAACCTTCAGCCCCGTTCAGGCTGGATTTAACATGTTAACATCACTGACCAGCGCAGGTCAGTGACTTTAATCCTGTCTCATTATAATGTGACTCATTTTTCAGTAATAATTACAGCAGCGATTACCTTCTGCTGTTCTGTCAACTCGCTGCTCCTCCTGTAATCCGACGTCCTTGTATTTTAAAGTGGGTCTCTGAGCTGCTTGTTCTTCTTCTTCTGTTTTATCAGCTCAGAGTGAAATTTGACTTTTGTGTGAAAATGGAGGAAGTCAAAAATGTTTTTGCTAATCTGTTCGATGGAAATATGCCAACACCAACATAAAGGCCAATTAGGAATCCAATATGACGACAGAACCGCCTGTAAAACCACCAGGAGAGCAAGACCCCGTTAAAACTCATCGAATGTGCTGTTGTAATGTCGGCCACAGATACTGCTGTTTGTAGCCAGTATTTGTTCACATTTTGGCAAAATGTCTCCATTAAAAGTAGCTGAATCAGCTAGAGCTGCAACTAACAGTTATTTTCATTATTAATCTGTCGATCATTTTCTCGATTAATCGATTAGTTCTTTGGTCCATAAAATGTCAGAAAATGGTGAAAAATGTTGATCACTGTTTCCCAAAGCNCCAAGGTGACGTCCTCAAATGTCTTGTTTTGTCCACAACCCAAAGATATTCAGTTTACTGTCACAGAGGATGAAAGAAACCAGAAAATATTCACATTAGAGAAGCTGAAATCAGAGAATTTGGACACTTTTTCTTAAAAAATGACTCAAAATGATTAATTGATTATCAAAATAGTTGGCGATTAATTTAATAGTTGACAATTAATCGATTAATCGACTAATCGTTGCATCTCTAGAATCAGCTGTTAGCAGCTCCGGTCTGCAGTGTACCCATGGATGTACAGACAACTATCACTGGATTACTTTCACCCTGAAGAAAACTTAAAAACGTGAAGATTCTCAGGCAAGTTCTGAAGTGTCTTTTTTTAATATATCTCCTCGGGAAGTTAAAGTCACGCTGAATCTAAAAATATGTGTCTGTTTGTTCAGATCTGACTGAGTGATGACTCCCAAATACTGTGGTGGATATGAAGGTCACATTCCTAGTTGTTAATAATGATAATAATAATAATAATAATTTATTTACGTCGCGCTTTTCAAAAGAAGTTACAAAGCACTTTACATACAACTAAAAAGACAATAAGCAGTTAATGAAATATGTTAATACAACGACAGATAATAAAACAAACAGTGAAGTCAATAAAAAGCAAGTCTAAGAGTTTTTAAAGTGACTGTGAAGAAGACGATGTGTTAGTTTCCCTGATCTTCTCCAGCAGGTCGTTCCACCACTGTTAGTCAGATCATTGCTGCTTGGTTTGCATTAATTTACAGATTGTTTATAGTTTCTGTGTCCGTGTGGCCGCGAGGGTCCGCGTGAGGAAAGACTCGTCATCTGTTCGTGTCCGTGAGGTATAAACAGAACTGTGTGCACATCCAGCATCTGCTTCTGTTTTTGGATTATATCTGCACCTTCAGGCTGCGCACACACACACACAGATCTGGTCCGTCATACTGTCTCTCAGCTCTGTGTGTGTTTGTTATCATTCATTTTAACCGACCAGCTCACTGTGTTGTATCGTGGCTGTTGTGTTGAGCCGTGTGTGTTGCTACATGGAGGCTTTGTTGTCGACACCTGAGGTGTGGATAAAGTGACTTCAGACACTCAGCGTGCAACCTGAGCACAGCTGCTCCTGTTCCACCACTGAACTACATACGTGTGTGTGTGTGTGTTTGAGATAAAGAGACACTGGACCCTGGAGCAGAGCAGAATGTAATATTTATAGGACGTCAAAGTGTTTCTGTTACCTGCCACAGGAGACGACTCCTGGATTTTGCACAGCAGAGCTTCCTGACCGACTCTCACACACACAAGTGTAATGTACACTGTCAGATAAACAGCTTATTAAACAAAATGTCCTGTGTGTGTGTGTGTGTGTGTGTGTGTGTGTGTTACAGGGTCGAGTGGAGGTGGAAGCCGGAAACGAAAACATGAAGTTTGAAACCGGCCCGTTCTCCTACTACGGAGTCATGGCTCTAAGCTCGCCATCACTGGGTGAGCCAGCACATAAACACTGTACACACACACACACACACACACACACACACACACACACACAGATATAATTAAAATCTTTCAAATTAACAGAAAACGCTGCATCACTTTCACACTCTGTCCTGTTTTCTACCACGTTAGCAGATGAAACTCTTTAATTTCTAAAGAATTAACATGCAGTTTGGTTAGAAGAGGTAAAACCACTTCAGCACTGTACGTCGTACAGTAATGTTGAGGTCTGCTGCTCGGTGGGGAAAGAAATCTGTGTTTGTGGGATAAATGTTGTCACCAGCTGATTAAAGCGACTGTACAGCAACATGCTGCTGAACTTTGTCTCGTTTTAATGAGATCGTTTTCACATTATCACAAGATATTTTGTACGTTATAGTGACATTTTTTTCTTATTATTACTACATACCAGCGGTGGATGAAGTATTCAGATCCTCTACTTAAGTNATTTATGTTGCCGTATATATCAGCAGATTCTTCCAACCAGAGAACACTGACAAGTTCCTTTTCAACCATAAAATGGGTATATAACAGTAAATAAATATATAAAACTATAAAGAACTGTGGGAAAATAGTTCTGACGGAGTTGTTTAAGTTGGAAATCAGCTTCATTTAAATCAAAGTTAATGATTTTTAATTACTCATTTATTATTGGACACATTTCTCTATATTTGTTAAATTATATGTTTGCTTGTAGAGAAATGTCACCTGTTCTGCTCGCCTGCTGCGCGCTTACTAAAAGACTCAGTTATGGCAGCACTGAATTATATATTATTATATATTATATTATATATTGTGGTCTTTAATAATCAAATTTGAGGGATCCTTATCAAAGATGTTTGCTTA
>NTHP01000833.1:158450-168977 GCA_003416845.1 Oplegnathus fasciatus | reverse complement strand
TTTTTCCAAAAGCGGTGTGCACGTTTGTTGTTCATCAACTAGAGGTCACAGTTGACCCAAACTTCTTAATTACACATCACGTGGCCACCCTGTTATCTCGCCTCTACTCGTGCTAAATGGTTTTGTTAATGCAGGTTTCCGTGTTTTCACGGCCAAGAGTTGAGTTTTAACTGAGCGGAGCAGAGAAACGGAGAAAATAGAGGAGGGGAGAGCATGAGAGAGGGAGGGGAGGGGAGGAGAGGTGGGTGGTGGGAAGCCAGGAGGAAAACACTAGCCCTCGTTTCTCCTCGTAGTTTGGAGATTTTCTTGTTCATTCCCGGGACCGCTGGCGACGCGCAGCTCAGCCGGGACGCACCGCACGACGCCAGGACGCACGGTAAGAAGACGCGCCGCCGCTCGGCTTTTTACTGACCTTGGCGGGGTCAAGGTGAAGCGGTGAAGCGCGGAAGAGGGGCTGACGTGCTGAGATGGATTTTGGGGGAGAAAGGGAGGAGATGGAGGAGGAAGAGAGAAAGCCAGACAGGCGAACAGGAAGCTGTAGTGAATGGGCGAGCGTTGTCTCCTCGCTAATTTCCTCGTCTCTGCTGCCCTCCAGGGAGTCCTAAACTAAAAAAAAAGTAACGGAAAGAATGAAAGGCTGAGTTAAAGGAGGAGAAGAGAGGAGAAGTCTGGGTTGGGAAAGGCGAAAACCTCTGCTTCACTTTCTTTTTTTCCCTCAGAACAGACTTACACTCACCGTGGGTACTTCCACAACAGCAGCAGCAGCAGCAGCAGCAGCAGCAGCAGCAGCAAGGGGTTACTTCTGTTTTGTGTTGGTTTAACAGAGCTGCTGTCTGCGTAAACTGCTCCAAAACTTCTTACAGGCAACAAGTTCTACCTAAACTCTCAGTGCACAAGACTGTTTTATATGACCAAAGCGTGTTTCGTTGTTTTTGTGATGTGCCCGACCACTGCAGGATTGTTCAGTCATAAAAACTTGAGTTTATTCCATGTTTTCGCTGGCAGTCCTGCCTTTGGATGGAGATGACAGCACCCTTTTGTTTGTGGGAGTAGTGATGATCAGGATGATGTTTATAAAAACTATGAATGTGCAGATAATGTCAGTAAACTGTGTAACTGTGTAAACAGTTCAGCGGTGGTGAATAATGAGTCATTTCTACATCATTGTACAGCGGAAGACAATGAAGTACTCATTCATATCCTGTATTAGTGGAACAGATCATTTTCTATTCAGAGACAGACAGTAAAGATACTCTGCCACAGTGGTGGAATGTAACCAAGTATATTTACTCAAGTACTACTTAAGTACAATTTTGAGGTACTTTATTTGAGTATTTTATGTATTTTATGGTACTTTATACTTCCACTACATCTCAGAGGGAAATATTGTAGTTTTACTCCACTACATTTATTTGATAACTTAAGTTGCTTTGCAGATTCAGATTATTAATACAAAATATAAATCAACTAATAAATCGTGATGTATTATTATCGATTACGCCGCCAGTAACAACAGTGATGCTTCAATGTTAATGCATCACTAATTATAATCCAGTGATACTGTATTAATGATTCTCAAATAAGTCATTCTGCATCATGAGTACTTCTACTTTTGGTACTTTAAGTATACTTTTGTACTTTTACTTAAGTAATATTTTGAATGCAGGACTTTTACCTGTAACAGAGTATTTCTACACTGCGATATTGGTACTACTCGAGTACCACCACTGCTCAGTCGTTAAGTGGCTGCCAGCCGTAACTTTAAGGAGACTTTTACTCTTAAACACAGAGGCGTAACATGTCTTAAATACAAGACATTTAAATGAACTTTTGTTTTGTGTGCCCTTGTGGAATCACTCTCTTTGTGTGCTAGTGACAGCACTGCCATAATGATGATGATGATGATGATAATAATAATAATAATAATAATAATAATAATAATAATAATACACTTTATTTGTACTGCACTTTTCAAGACAAAGTCATAAAGTGCTTTCGTTGAACCAGGATCAAAACATGTCAGGAGGCAGTGAGGCAAATAAAATCAGACAATTAAAATAATCCAAAAACAAAAAAGAATAAAATACCCAACAATTGTATAATATAAAAACAATAATAATAAAACCGCCACATCGGAAATAAAACACCATGCAAACATTAATAAAAAGCTTCTTTTAAAAAACAAAAAAAGATGTGTTTTGAGAAGTGGTTTAAAAGATGTCACTGATCCTGCAGCCTCAGATCTTCAGGCAGGGAGTTCCAGATCTGAGGGATGCTGACTGCAAAAGCCCGGTCACCTTTAGTCCTGAACCAGGACTTAAGAACAGCCAGCAGAGCCCTGCCTGAGGGTCTGAGGCTCTGGCTCATAGGGGAACAGCAATTCAGCAACATGGAGCTAAACCATGAAGGGGTTTAAAGGCTTTCTTTTGTACCAGCTGAAGGCGTGACGTCGTTTTTTTGTCTTTAAACCCTGAATGAATGAATCTACCCGAGATGAAATAAAAGCATGAATGACCTTCTTGAGATCAGGCCGAGAGAGAAAAGACCTGATTTTAGAGATGCTCCTGATTGATTGAAACATGATTGAACAAATTTCGTAACTTCGTTCTATAAATGAAAGCTCACTGTTAAATATTACGCCCTGGTTTCTGACTGCAGGTTTGACATTTGTAGGCTGGGAGCCAAGATGTTTTTTTGTAAAACTGGGATCGACTTTGTAGGACCAAAAATAATGATTTCAGATTTGTTTTCGTTTCCCTGGAGAAAGTTTTGGGACATCCAGCACTTAGTTTCTGACAGACAAGATAATAACTGTTTATGTCGAGGCTGTGGATTCATTTTGTTGATGGTTGAATTATTTCTGAAGACAACTCGACAAAAGTAAAGAACATGCCATCAAATTGAGATGTTTGCCCTCTAACACAAAAGTATATTTTCATTTTTTTTGTGCATCCAAGTGTCTTTATACCGTGGAGCCTGAGTTTGCATTTTGAGTATGCGTCTCGTCTTCTAGATTTAAAACCCTTTCGGAGTTCCCTGACAGCTATATCTAACTTTTCACACCTGTTGTCATGCTTTACATTTCCATGCAGACTGACGTCTCTCAACTTGAGTGATCTCTTAATACTGTAATTTATGCAGCATCACTTCCAAAGAAAAGGAAACCTATCCTTTCTTATCTGGAAGCCTCAGTAGTAAGCCCCATATTCTCAACTTTTAAGCAGCAAAGACCACAACCGTAGTCAAAAATGTCCCACTATTAGTCACACAGATGTGGCTTAGATGTGACTATTTGAGTGTATCAACAGTTTATCTCAGTTCTTTATCTCTTATTATATTTATCAGCATCTCCCTGAGCATAACACACAACGCCGCAAAGCTACAGGATTAATATTTAGGCTGATTAAAAATCCATGTTATGGATGAAAGAGTAACCCAGAGTATAGCATTAATTCAGTGCTCTACTAGCTAATCTTGTCTCTCTATTTCCATCCTTTTTTAAACTATAATTTGTACAACTAAGAGTCTACAGCATGCTCTGTGAATGTCTGTACATAATTTTATGCCTATCCATTTAGTAGATGTTGAGATATTTCACGGGATAAGTGAAAACTTTGACCTGCTGGTGGCACTACAGGAAAAGTCAGAGGATCACTCAAGTAATTAGGATTCATTCTCTGGGGAACATGAGGGTCTGTACGACGTTACATGTTTATCAGTCCTGTCGTCGTTGAGATATTTCAGTCTGCGGTGGACCAACAGACAGAAAAGACCGACCAACACCAGAGCCATGCTGCTAGCATCGGTAAAAAAGGATAAACAAAGCAACAAAAATAGAGAAAAAAACAGCAGACATGACAAACATAAATTAGATTAAAACTTACTAAAAGAGAAGTATTTTACAAAATAAGAAATGAATCATGAATCGGAGTGTGTGTGTGTGCGCATGTTAAAGAAGCAGGAGCAAGATGAATGTGTGTGTATTACGGGAGAAAACACTGTTTGGTTAATTAGACAGAAAATGCTGAAAGATGTGAATTAGAAACTTGCGTGTGACTGAACCTCAGCTGCTTCATCTGAACTGAACTGACTGGGGTCATGTAAGGGAATTCCTTCAAGTTCGTTCATTGATAGATCGACATGACGCTGCGTCTGCCAGAGAGGCTTTATGGCAGACGGAGGAGATTATTAAGTTTAAAAGGTCAATCAAAATGTCAGGTTTTTATCAGGTAAGATGAGAGGGGGAGTGGCTTTGTGGCCTGAGAGGTCAGGTGAATTATTCAGAGGTCGATTGTCCGGGTCTTTTGGTGCGGCGCCTCAAAGGGCCGACACTGTATTGTGTCCTCGTGTCATAACTGCATCTCACTTTTCCATTCTTGTTTTGTCAATGTTCATCAGCAGTGGGAAAAAGGTCTTAACAGGCCATATACAGTACATCTCTATTCATGCATCAGAGTCACAAATCAGTTTGTTTTCCCCCTCAATGGTGATACTACAGGACTTATGAATGAATGAATCAGAGAAAAATGAGAGAGTTTTAAACGATGACTTACCCTGTGATCACAAGTTCACACATTAAACTTCCTCATTCAGTTACAGTCAGATTTACGTCATTAAAACGTCATTAATCAGTAACCCACAGGAAAACAAAAGTCTCTAACTTCTATTTGTTTATTCAACCAAGTTGTCAGTTGGATTGAAGCAGATTCTGTGGTCAGTTAAACATATTATGAGTACAAGGGAGAAGGAAATGTGATAAAGGGAAACTAACAAACACTAGTCAGGACCCCACTCTGGCTTCACTACAGCTGCTTTTGTGTCTTGGAAGAGTGGTGGAAGAAGTACTTCTTTACTTATGTAAAAGTACCAATACAACAATGTAAAAATAAGTCCTGCATTCAAGAGTGCACTTAAGTAAAGGTACATACAAAAGTACTTGTGACTGATTAATTGTCATATGTGTAAGCAGCATTTTACAGTTGTAGCTGCTCGAGGTGGAGCTAGTTTTAACTACTTTATATACAGTCAGGTAGTTTACTCCAGTGAGCCCATCCAAAGGGTCACAAGATAAATCTTGGGGATCATGAAATCATTTTACCTCCTTTGGGTCTCTAACAGTTCTTTAAATGAAACAATGCGAGAAGTTTAAAAGGGGAAATAACACTTCATTGATATCTGGTACCTGTGACAAGGAGCCACGACTAGACACTGTTTTGTTTTTTTTTTGTGTGAGAGGTTTCGTATTGTATTTTATAAGCTTATCATGTTTTTTAATGTAAAATCTGTTCAATGTGTAACTCCAGCTAAATGCAATAGAGTAAAAAGTACAATATTTCCCTCTGGAGTATAAAGTGGCATAAAATGTAAATACAAGTACCTCAAACTTGTACCTCTATACAGTACTTGTAAATGTACTTTCCAGTTCCTGTTAAAAAATTAAATTAAATTTTTCGGGGGTGGAATTAACACGTAATTTCTGGGTTGAAAGTGCTTTGTGTTACATTATGCTATCTACTACTGCAGGAAAGGAGGACGTCTTCAGTGCCCTGCATAAACTAAATGTGTTTTTGTCTTTTGTGGTTACAGTCGGTATCTTGAGACTCTTAGTTAGCAGAAAAACCAACAAGCCAAAACAAACATGGTCTGTGTGGTTCAGTGGAACAGAAACCTGTGAAACAGAAGGGACCATTAACCCCCACCCAGGAAGTCAAAGCCCAAAGCGGCACCTTGGTTCAGCATCTTCCAGTTACAAGATGTTCACCTTTTAAATATGTGACAGTAAAGAAACTCCAACGGACTCCACAAAACAAAACATGATTGGTGAAGGACATATTGCCTCACCTTTAAGTTACAGAATTACAGAATTTTTTAACAGAGTGCTTCTTTGCAGATGATGAGTTCCCATTTGTGATCAAGAACAGTCAAATTTGCATGTGTGAGCTAACCTTCAGGAAAAGAAGCTAAACATTCTCAAATATTAAATGTGGTCTAAACACAAGCAGCCGAAAGAGACCAAATAAAGCCGTCGTAAACTGCTGATTGATTGACATTTAATGCCACCTTTTGGTACTCGACAGTTTTCAATACTCTGCGTATTTTGGCTGGTACGTAAAAAGGATCGAAGTGTGACCTCTAGCCCTACAGCTAACCAGTATCTGTTTGGGATTTGCAGAAGCAAATATGGCTTATGTTTTTGTGCAATGTAGCAGAACATCGTCCGTGTGTTCTGTGAATGTAACAGTGTTCACAGATCATACCAATGTTTTTGCATATTTTATCCATTTTACTGTATTTAATTAAAAAAAAATCTGTTTTAGTGGTGTGTTCTTTAATGGAGGACAATTCTGACAGCTGAGATTTAAGAGTCTTCTGCCAAACAGCAACGTATTCAACGCAAAAAAACAACAACCAAATGTCCCAGAACGTAGCTTGTGAATATAACGTTCAGCTTGGCTTGGCATCCAGACACAGATGCAGTTAAAACTAAAGGTGGTTTCAGAAAGCAAAGCGTACTTTCACCTTGCACCATTTGCACAAAATTTGACCACTGGACCGAAACATCCAATGTAACAACTGTACGTTAACTGTAAGCCATCAGTTGCTGGCAACAGACACGTCAACTGTGTCTGTGGGAGTATGTATGTATATGTGTTTTTGTTCAGTTCAACCCCTACTCTACCGCAGACCGAAGGCAGTGAGCTTAGGGTCTAAGCGTGTGAGTTTCTGATGAGTGTGGTTGAACTGTGGGCAGGTGAAATCCAGAACCCACTGCAGAGTGAAAGTTTTACTCATTTCTGTACTTAGTGTATGACCTAGATACACTTTGTCTTTATAGAGTAAAAATTCATTCTGACTCTGTGTGTACATCTGTGCATGTGTATGTTTGACCTCTCGTATTTACCTCCAGACCCTTCTCCCTTTTTTCTTCTTGTCTTTACAACCAAGTGTTGGTAGGAAATGTTTTGATATTGGTGACAATACCGTCTGAGTTTTCAAACTGATACCAAAACTATACTATATTCTAAACAATTTGACAAAATAAGCCAATCCTCTCAAATGCATCAGTATTTAATCTTGTCTTAAAGATACAATCTCAGATAAACGTCTGTTAAGTCACTGTCTATCACCGAATCATGCAACACAATGGTGATTGGACCTATGGCCCACTGATGAAGGCCCTTGCAAAATCACAAGCGGTGCACAGTTAGACTTTTAACAAGGCTTTTAACGCAACAGACTCGCTCTTTAACTCACTTGTGTGTGAAGCGGCGTACTGTTTTTTTCCGTCTCTGCTAGCGTTGTGAGTAAACGGTTATTATGGCCGAACAAACAAAGAAAAGATCGATGACTACAGACGATGAAATTGAAACTGAAGTGAGGTCCAAAAACACACCTGCAATTACCGATTATCGCCATAGGTGCCACGAAAGACAGCGAAATGAAAATCTTTGAGATTATGACTTTAATGTAAAGTAGAGCTGAAATGATTAGTTAGTTAACATTTAATCTGCAACTATTTTGATAAATGATTAATTTAATTTTTATTTTTTTTAAGTAAAAATGCCAAAAATTCTCATTTCCAGTTTCTCAGATGTTAATATTTGCTTGTTTTCTTAGCCTCCTATGATATTGAATTGTAAATGTTCGGGGTTTTGAATCTTGGTCGGATTTTTTTTACTATTTTCTCAAATTTTATGGACCCAATGATTAATCATTTAATCAAGAATATAATCGGCAGATTAATCAATTACAAAAATAATCATTAGTTGCAGCCCTGGTGTAAAGCAGATGTAAAAGAACTTTATCTAAATAAAATTATTAGTATTGAATGCCATCTTTTGGTACCTGACAGATATTGGTGAAACATTTTAATCTCACACAGACACATCTTTACATAAGTTTGTGCCACCTTTCCACTGACTTTATTTGGAATCTCGCCGCCTCTAAAATTTATTTCACCTGAACACACCTCTGCGTGTCCAGTATAAGCTGCTTTGCGTTGGTAAACCCTGTTTTATCAAGTGCTCACTTGCTGCTGTTTGGATTTCTCTTTTAGTTTTTTTATGTTGAGATTTTTTCATTACTACTTTCGGATGCAGAAGTAATCTCATTTGACACCAGAATTTCATGGGTAAAAGGGTAAATCTATAGTATATTCTGTAGGGAATGGACACTTAAAATGCACAAATGGGATTTTTCATCAGTAACACAGTTTGGTGGACATATTGTATCGCGTGAATGGCTTGGAGGCCGTTGATATCTTTTATTCAGCAGTGCATGTTTGAGTAGCTGCATGAAAGCTGCATGTTGGTCTAAGAACATTGTCTCAGAATTGAATGGCACACGATCCACAGGAGTTGCTGTTAGGGGCAATTAGCAAGAACTCGCTATCACTGCCACTTCCTGCAATTGTTGAGTTACTGTAACACATTTCTGGACATAAATCTGAAAGCTGATATGGTGAAATAACACAAACGCCCAATTTTAAGTGTTTGCAAAATCAACAGTGGCAGGTGCAGCTTCCACACAAGAGGGAGGTTTGCTTGTGGAGCCTTTTGGTCAGACAGAAAATCGAAATAATCAACTTTAGACGGTGAAAGCTTTGATTCAGTTGGAATGTCAGTTTTGGTTCTGTGCTACTGTGCAGTATTTCCTCCCCTGCCTTCTGTTGTATGCTGGTATTACATTGGGCAATGATCTGAAGTATTCACTAACAATACAGGATGTACTGTGTAATCCACAGAGAGAAGCTGACCGGAGAATTCTTGAAGGACTGACACAATAATGAACAAGTCTTTCTCCCTTCTAGGGCTGCAACTAAAAACCATTTCAATATTTTCTAGAGCTCAAAGGGACATCATCAAATGTCTTGTTTTGTCCAAAGAAATCCAAAGATATTCAGTTTACTATGATGTAGGACAAGCACAAGAAGCCAGCTCTCCCTTTTGAGAAGCATTTTTGCTTAAAAAAGATTTAAATAATCAAAGTAGTTGCAATTGATTAATTGACTGATTGTTGCAGCTCTTCTTCCCTCTATAGGTGGTTTCATTGCTTAGATCGATGCGGTCTGAAAAACACAGTGTGGGCTGCCAGCTATTATTAGCTAGCAGCCTGATAGGACAAGTACTTGTTGATAGAGATGCAACAGAAAACGATAGGCTGGCGGATGTTGGAATGCCGAGCACTCTAAAAAACTGAACCAGAACTTTTTATTTAGGATTTCTTCTAAGATTTAAATAAATGCTTAAAAGTTCTTCACAGAGTACATCTGCAAGGTTTCTGGAAGTTTCATGAAAGCACTGTTAGTTGTGGATGCTTTAAGAAGGAGCTCTTTCAGGAAACTTTCTGTGGTTCCTTAATCGTGGATGGATTATTGATCGGGCCTACCGGGCACAGGCCCAGAGGGTCCCCAAAGGGTCAGGGGTCCACTCGGCCAGAGCCTCTGTCTGACCCGACTGTTAACATTTCTTGTTGGAAAGTCCTAAAGCACAGTTAAAAGTGGGGCTGTCCTGATCGACCACAAAGAGACGTAAAAAGACAACGTAGAGGCACAAAATGACTACAAAGAAATGCAAAACAACTACGAAGAGATGCAAAATAACTATGAAGAGATGCAAAATGACTCCAAATAGATGCAAAATGACTACAAAGAGATGCAAAACAACTACAAAGAGATTCAAAATGACTACAAATAGATGTAAAATGACTACAGGGAGAGGCAAAACAACTACAAACAGATGCAAAAGTACAACAAATAGACATAAAACAGCCACAAAGAGATGCAAAATCACCACAAGGAGACATAAAACAACTACAGAGAGACGCAAAAGGACTGCAAAGAGACACAAAAGGACTACAAGGAGACAGAAAAGGACTACAAAGAGACGTCAGATGACCACAAAGAGTCTATAAAGAGACACAAAAGGACTACAAAGAGACTCAAAATGTCTACTGTAGTGGTTTTGTGTCTCTTTCAGTCTGGGGGTATGTTGGAGGGGTGGGGGGGCTTTTTACATGTCTGTACCCAGGGTCCCAATGTCTGTTAGTCTGTCCATGCCCCTAATGTTTGTAGCCTGAGAAGCCCTTAGTTAATCTAAAGCTCTTTGTTTATTCTGAGAGCACGAGATGTCTCATAGCCATGAAGAGCCTCTGTTACACCTCTCGACTCCTCTCGTCTCGTCTTGGAAACACAAAAATGCAAACTCTTTCTCCTCTACACACCTTTCTCTCCTCCTCCTCCTCCTCCTCCTCCTCCTTGAAAATAGACCTCATTTATCCAGAGCTCTGTTTGCTATTAGACAAAACACATACAGAGAGGAAACATGCTGAGGCCTCTGGAAACGCAGCAGCTGTGCTGATTGGCTTATCTTTTACTGTAGGTCATTGTGTGATTGGCCGATCTACGGAAACTATTACGCAACAGCTCATATCTTTCCCCAGTTGTTTCAAGTATTTGTGGCCTTGTTCGAGTCAAACACAACACTCAGTACATTATTGTGAGTACAGAACTGTTTTCTTTTTTCTTTC
>NTHP01000833.1:100319-131364 GCA_003416845.1 Oplegnathus fasciatus | reverse complement strand
ATTGATCAAAAAGTTTGGAAAAAGCAAAACATACTGCAGCTTTCTTTGTAGATGAGGAAGGTTTTTGCAGCACAGTACTGTTAAACAATGTTTTGTTGTCTTTCTCAAACCTAGCTTAAACTGTGTTCATTTTGGTAATGACCTCAGTGTTTTAAAAAGTATTCAAACCATTTTTAAAAGTATGCATCTGTTTTCAAGTTTAGGTTTTACCTTAATTAATATAGTGCACACGCTCTCCTTTCATTAACGCACACAAACTTTCCTTTATGTCTTTGAGAATACGCCCACAGCTCACCTCTCTCTATCACCATCTTCCTTTTCAGAGCAGTTTAGAATAAATATCTTCTCCTTTATTTGTTATTTGTGCATCATATTGATTGTCAGCTGTTCTCCTACTTGTTAATGTCGTATAATTTCTGTTGTCATGAGTTTTATTTTCTCTGTCTTTTGTTGTTTGTCCACATTTTCTCTTTTGGCTGAAGTCTCTTTACTTTTTTCTTTCTCTCGCCCACAAAATTTGGATTCCCTCTGTTTTGTTTTTTCAGTTTTCACTTCCTATTATAACATGCAAAAATAAATTAAAGTGAACTAAACACAGTTTTGTCTGTGCGTCTTCTTCAGGTGATTCCTCAGATCTCCTCTCTGTCCTGGTTCACCACAGTTGTGCCTCTGGTTCTCGTGCTGTCCGTCACCGCTGCCAAGGACGCCACTGACGACATCGTAAGCACATTAGAAAACTTGTTTTTTTAACGTGAATTTTAAAATCTGAATCTATGTAGGTCTGCATCAAAATACACATACTGACAGAGAAAAATCATGCACCAGAGATGCTTCATGATCTGTCTGATTGAGCTCAGCGAGTGACACTGACTGACTGATCGATCACTTTGTGTTTTCGCTGCCTGGTGATTAATTAGATATTGTCTCAAAGTGGGGGAAAAAGAACGACCGCTCAGTCCGGGAACCACTGGCCTAAAATGACCTATGTTTGC
Source organism: Oplegnathus fasciatus (assembly GCA_003416845.1). Classification (NCBI taxonomy): domain Eukaryota; kingdom Metazoa; phylum Chordata; class Actinopteri; order Centrarchiformes; family Oplegnathidae; genus Oplegnathus; species Oplegnathus fasciatus. The sequence goes on along the minus strand of NTHP01000833.1, from coordinate 130,372 downwards.
GTCTTTCCGACAAGGAACCTCTTCAGGTCGTGTGAACAACTCTTTGAGTGGCAAAGGTGGAAGTAGCGACACATTGTTAGACTGTCCCAAAAAGTCTCAGGGTGGATGTGAGGGCGGATGGTTGCGCTCACAAAGCTTGAGACTTCGAAACCAAGGAGCTGTGTTTACTGACGGTCAAGCCTGGGTTTCTTTTAGCCATGAACTGAAGGTGATCTGTCTTTAACCTTAACCAAGTACTTCTGGTTTTTCCTAAACTTAACCACACCTTAATTATACAGGGAGAAGATCATAAGTCAAATGACCTATTATGTCATTTACAGTAGGTATGAGTAAGATGTCACTACATAGACCGACTCCTCTGGCCAGTCATTTGAAAAATACATAGGGATAACATATTTACCAGCTGATCAGAGAGGAATTTCCATCAAATCTGAAGTGAACTACCTTGATGATATCTAGTTTTAAATATTGGCCTAGCCGCATATAATAAAAACAATATATTGGTCCAACCTCTGTGCAAACAGGCACTTTATGTTATTTCATGTTATCTCATGTTGCTGATAATCAACATTTACTCTCTGTGACTGTGGGAAAAACTGTTTCACTTACACCAGCAGTGTCACGCACAAAACACTTAACTCATGTGATCTCATTTTCAGTGCCCTTTGTCAAACATAACACACATTTGTTGGTTAGCGTTTATCAGTCTGCTCCGTGTCAAATTAAGGTTGCCGGGGCGTCTGGGTCTGTGTTTGATTAACTTTTGATTCAAGCACATTTTAAACTCGGTCGACCTCATGCAGGCTGCCATTTCGTTTCCAGCGTCTTGGCAAATAGAAACCTAAAAATTTTTAAATCAACTTACCGTACATTACATTACATTTTTTTAACCAAGGGATTGGTCCCTTATTCTGTTAAATTATTGCTCAACAGACTGTTTCATCAACCAGACGTGAAAATGTTTTGATGTAGTTCTCCTTTAGTGACAAACAATTACGTCATATGGCAGTTGAGGCTGATTAAGAAATAACAAAAACTCCCCTCTGCCCAGGCTCACACCTATATCACAGCTGACATTTACGGCAAGTTCATCAGGGAGTAGATTTCTTTTGTTAATGGTTGAACTGTTTTCTTTTTCTTTCATTGCTTTACGGGAACAGAAACAGAACGAAATGTGCCTCGAAAACAATGACAGGAAAATTACTTTTCGTTTCAGCTGTCAAGGATAACCAAACAAATGTGTATGCGTGTGTGTGTGTGTGTGTGTGGCACCCAATAACCTAATGCCAAACCACCAAGAGGAAATGAGTCTCATCATGGGTTAAAAATTAGCTCCAGGAGGAGAACAAGAGTCTTTTTGTTTGGCAGTGCCGGCGATCCTGAACGGTCCTCGCTGCCGGTATCCATCTGTTCCTTTAGTGAGGTCACTGAGTTCAGGCTTGATTGGATCTTAGCAGGTACACAGCAACTCCAGACTGCCCATGTATGGTGAGGTGGGTGACCTTGCACAACAAGCGCTGAAATAACTGTCGCTGTTGTGAAATCTGCTACTGAGCTGTAGTAATGTAGGAAATTAGTGGAGATATAGTTTTTATATTTCTTATATTATACCAATGAGATCACTTATGTCCAAAGATATCATTTCTGCATCTTAAATATGAAGAAGATTTTTTCGGATTTGGATCATTTTTCATTAGTTTCATAGTCACAGAACAGTAATTACGTAATCGAGTGGCTCCCAAAAAACAGAAGAAAGCAGAAGAAACATGAATACTACACAAAGGTTAAATATTTTGTCAAACTTCGGTCTAATTTTAGTTTTTTGTTGTCTTTTGTGGTACTGGTCACAGCTGATATGCAACTGATAACAAGGGGGCTGCTTGTTGACTTTGTTTTGTTTTAATAACAATAATCTTTATTATCTGTATAATCTTTATTGTCCACAAATGTGGAAATTTGTCTTCGGCTTCACAGGTTGGTTAAAAACACATCATAGTAAATCACAGTACATACAATAAATAACACAAACATGCACACTACGGACAACAATAACGGACATGGTTCCAGTGTGAATGGTGTTCACAAATTTAGCAAAGTTATTGCATTTGGTATGAAAGACTTTTTGTAAATGTTCTTGGTTGCTGCAGCGGCTCTGTAGCGTCTTCCCGAGGGCAGTTTTATGAGTTCTTTAAAAGGGGGTGAACAGAATCAGACACAATTTGTCGGGCCTTTTGTTTCACCTGCGTTTCATATATACATACATCCCAGTTGTTTCTGCTATTTCCCAATAATTTTACTGGCCATGTTTGTAATTCTGGACAGCCTGTTTTTGTTCTTAGCCCCTGGGTGCCCATACCATACACACACATTAAAAGTTAGAACACTTCCAACAAGACTTGTAAACAGTCTCTAAAATATTTTTGCTTATATCGTATGAATCCAAATTCCTGATTAGATACGAGTGCTGCATTGCTTTTTTTAAAAATGTATTCTGTGTTGGCTGTAAAACTTAAAGTGCAATCCAAAAAGGTTCCTAAATATTTAAACTCCTCTACTGCTTCAACAGGCTGATCATTATCATAACAGGTGGAAAATAATGACAGGCACTGTGGCGACTCACAAAGGGCACTGTCTTCACACCACTTAGTACTCTCACCAATATGGTGAAAATATGTAGACTGATTAACTGTGTCCCCTGTCTGCATAAGACCAGCTAGCACCATATCATCAGCATATTTATGTGAGAGCACACAGCCTTGGGGTGCTCCAACTGTGTCAGAGGTAAGGGGTCAAAAAAGTTGGGAACCTAATGTTTTTTTTCTCGTAATTTATGATGGCAACCAAATTTGAATTGATTTATTCCTTTACCTGAGGCCGTTCAGTCAGTTTTTTAGGTGTTAACAAATGCCACACCTGCCAGAAAGTAGAACATAAAACACAAACAAAAAAGCCATCTGGGTTTGACACAGGAAGAACAAGTTCATTTTCTTTTACACTGTATGTAACATTTGTCAATTCTTACATTTTCACTCCGATTGTTGATTGACAGAGCCAGCAATCTGGACCCAAAGCCTTTGGCTTCTGGCTCTTTGAAACATCTGACCTTAAAATAGTAAATTAAGTCATAATTATAAGGATGAAGCAGTAAACCTCTGAAGTAAGAAGAAGCAGTCAAACGCTGCCAAAATTTGAAAGTTGTGTTGGTGATTACAAAAGGGAAACCACCTGACTGTGTCTGTAGACGCCTCAGACTGTCACTTGCAGAAATAAATAGTGATCAGAAACTTAACCAGAGACAAAATGAGACAACGAAGGCGTCATCATGGTGGAGATTCATTAGTAGTTAAAGGGGGAGTTCTGAAACTCTTTTGACTCAGCGCTGTTTTGTGTGTGTGTGTGTGTCTGTCTGTCTTTTCCAGAATCGCCACAGGAGCGACAATCAAGTCAACAACAGAAAAGTTCAAGTCCTTATTGATAGAAAGTAAGTTTGTAAGTTTGTTCATGTGCTGTGAATCATGTGAAATACAGCTGTGTTTATATATCCAAAGTTTCAGGTAGCTACATTCTGGTTTTTCAGAATCAGTTTTATTGCCAAGTAGGTTTTCACATGCAAGGAATTTGTCTTGGTAAGTTGGTGCATTACAATAAACACAGTAAGTAGAAAAGGTGAAAACAAGTACTGCAAGTCAGAAACGTAGATTAAATATAAAATAGACAATAAAATATAAAAAAATATTATAAAATAAAGACAATATGTACAATATAGCTGTTATTTAAATGAAAGAACTGTACGGTTTTGTGCAGGAATTGCAAAAGTTCACATTATTTAAGTAAGTTGAAAAATAAAGAATATTTTCAATGTGCAAAGATAGAGTCCAAAAGATGTGCGTTAATTTAACGCACTGAGTCAGGTGTGTAGACTGTACATTAATGTAACGTGTGGTGAGGGTGGGGGGTATAGAGTCAGTGTCAGTGGGGATCCCGGGCCTTGTTGATGAGGCCAGCTGCTGTCGGGAAGAAACAGTTCTTGTGGCGTGAGGTTTTGCTCCTGATGGACCGCAGCCTCCTGCCCAAGGGGAGTGTCTGAAACAGTTTGTGTTTTTTGGGTGGGAGGGGTCTCAGGGTCTTGGAGGCATGCAGGTCCTGGAGGGCATTTGTAGAGGCACCATCAGGGTCTGTTATCTTTTCTGTGCAGGTTGGTGTTCCTCAGGGAACCAAGAAGGAGCACTTTTACCTTTATTGTGAAGAAGCTCCCCAAAAAATCCTTCCAAGTCATAGTATTTGCTTGTTTCAGCTCCAAGGGTGAAGTATACCCCATGTGCCCATCAGAGCCCATCTATGAATCAAGCATACCTCACATATTTGAAATGGCAGGCGTCAGGTCAACAGGATACAAAACAAGCGCTCCTCACCATCCTGCAGCTGCTTCCTGTGGCTGTACTAGAGAGAGTTTTGAAATACACAGAAGGGTCCAAATACAGGAATACGCAATAAAAATATACAAGAAAGGTCAAAAATATCCAGTGGGCTTGTCTATAAACAGAAGAACTGAAAGTCACACAAAGGTGAAAGTGGGCTTGAAATATATATTTTAGACAGCAGGGTCCCAACACAACCACACCCCCTTGAAATCTGTTAGACCAGGCACCATTTTTTTCCTTTATATTTTTAAAGGTATAATTTTATTGTCTTTAAAGTTTATCTCCCTAAGTGAAGCTCTAATGGCTGCTTCAAAGCCCATCTCCACGTTGTCAGATATATAATTCTGGGGGAGAAATGATGTATTAAATACTTTTTAATTTAATTTTAATGTATTTTAATATTTTGTTTGGTTTGTTGTTTACCTAAAACCAGATTTTATTTAACTATATTGAGTCCAAAAATATCAGAATCAGCCCTTAAAAACCCACCATGTGTAATTTGTGTCTATTTGTATATTGTTAAAATCCACAAATTTCCAAAAACAATACAGAAGACATGAGCTCAGTGTGCTCAATAATAACTACAGCCCTGTCTGAGGTGATATGAACAGGCGAGAAGAGGGTAATCATATTTGCGATGTTTGAACCAGTCGTAATCGAAAAATTAATAAGATTTGTTCAACCAATTGATCAATCAATCATACTGCAGCGTTTCTGTACAAACATAGCACAACCAGAACAATACATTTGATCAACAAGTTATGATTAGCATAATTGATGAGCTGAGATCAGCATTTATTCTGCGTAACTCTGTGGTAAGATCCCAACATGACCAACGTTTGGGATTTGATGTAAACTCAAGTTACCAGCTGTAATTTCAGATATTTATGGTGCACTGGATAAAAACATTTGCATGTATGTGGTGTCTGCCTTTCCTTGTGTGTTTGCTCTTGGTGGCTGCTGGGCGGCAGCTCTGTGCCCACGGGAAGCAGCTGCAGGATGGTGGGAAGCGTCTGTTTTCTTCCTGTTGACTTGACATCTGCTTTTGTTAAATATGTGAGGGGGGCTTGATTTGGCACGTGCTGGACCTGGAGTACGAACATTGTTTCCCGCAGGTGTGGGTCCCATATTCATTATGTAGAGTTTCTTTTCAGGTTTGTGTAAGAGGCCTGATGGAGAATACATTTTCATTGTACAAGAGTTAGAAATAGGGTGGGTTTAGTGCTCAAACCAACAATTTACTCATATTTGATGAGTGTATTCATTATTTTTTCAATTACTTTATTAATCAGTTATTCTATAAGAGCTGAAAACAAATGACAAATGCCCATCATGACTGTGAAGTAACTTATTTGGCTCACCAACTGTCCAAAAACCAAAGTTTCCAAAGTTTTTCAATAAAACAGGGGTTAAGAGTACAAAAATATTATACTCAAATGAAATTTCAACAAAGTATAAGTGAAATAACTTGAGCAAACATCTACCGAAACATAAAAGGTGCTAAAAAAATAATGTCATATTGATTGGACTTGTTATCTTCAGTGTAAATGTCAATTTGTCAATTTCTTTGTAAACCTTTACATACAATTATATTTTAATGTTAAAGTGTATGACGTTTCAGAGAAAAAAAGATATTGTGGAAGTTTCCTAATATGTTAAAATACTTTTGGACAAAGGAGACAAATTGTGATTATTGTCATTATTCATTTACATTGTGTGAACAAGATAACATTTATTGCAAACATTCACTGAGTTAGCTTACCTCAGCTTAAAGTAAACCATGTCTACTGCTCAACTTTGAATGACCAGCATGAACTGAAACACGAGATGGAAAACCCTGAAAAGCATCAAATATTTGTATTCCAGCCAAGTCTTAAAAACTCTCCTATTATTGGCAGACAGATACACAGACAGATAATACAGGAAACTGGCAGGAACACGCAGTGAAGGACGGCGACTAATATTAGGATGACCTTGGTGTTCAGAGCTTATTTATGGTCAGAAAGTTTATTTCCTGACGATCCCCAAAGAAAAGGGAAAATAATACCTTTTCTCTGAACACCACATTCACACAAGTCTACACACACACACAGTCCAAACATCCACTTACCAGCCTGTTTCCTGTTCTCAGACTACGGAGCGAGAAATGGATGGACGTCCAGGTGGGAGACATCATCAAGCTGGAAAACAACCAGTTTGTCACTGTGAGTAAACTTTTTGTATGTGTGTGTGCAAAGAAAGTAAAACATCATGTTTGCCTGACGAAGACCATTGAAGATTGAAATGTTGCATCATTACATTTTTGGGAGTTTGCGATATCCAGTGTTTGGACAACCTCTCTAGTTTTCCTTTTGCAAAAGAAAGAAAACCCATAAGGCTGTCAGCAAAAACAAAGTTTTTAACTGGTGGCAAGTTACAATTAATTCCTGCAGGGATTCTTTGATCGAAACTTTAATAGATAAGAGATATTGTGTTATTATTACCAGAAATCACTGCATTTGTCTCTGTTAATGATCACACATTTACAGTAATGCATGCAGGTAATAGTACGATGAATGAGAATTTTGATTTGTTTATCTGAATGACAAACTCACAACAGATTTCAGTGATAAATCCCTCTGTAATTTCAGGCTGACCTCCTGTTGCTCTCCAGCAGTGAACCTCTCAACCTGGTGTACATCGAGACAGCAGAGCTGGATGGGTTAGTCTAGTTTTTTGTGTAATGTCATGATGTGTAGCTGCTTTTTGTCGTCTGTTTCTGCTTTTCTTCAACCTCTTCAACCCTCCTCCCTACCACGATCTGATCTCTTTTTTCTTCTCTTTATTGTCCTCCTCTTCCTCAGAGAGACTAACCTGAAGGTGAGACAGGCCCTGACTGTGACTGGAGACCTGGGAGACGATATCGAAAAACTGGCAGACTTCAACGGTAAGACTACTGCTGGACAACCAACTGCTGATTTCTGTGTTTCTGAAATGAGAAGCATGCATATTATATAAACACACACAGGCAATAAACCTCCTCTATTGTCTGCCAAAGCTGCACAGTCGCTGATGGTACTGTGTTCAACTTTGTGCACATTGAAGCATAGCAGCAAAAAGCACATACACAAGGCAAATCATACCTATGTAAAAAAAAACAACAACCAACAACTCACATTTAGAAGACAACTGAAAAAGTACATAAATGTTAATGTGATACTACACTTCCTTTATTAATCAGCAGTGAGATTATGCTTACTATGATAAAAGCAAGAGACACATTTTGAAAGATGGAAGACGGGAGTCAAAGTCCCACATCAGTCTTTCTGAAAAGCTAAAACATGTTACTGTGGTTTTCTGAACTTTAATTCTAGAATAAATGGTTATTTGCTTCTATACTGGATGGTAAAATATGTAATAAATATGTATAAGTAAACAAATAAGTAAGTTTTGTGAGGATTCAACCACTACTACTCATTTAGCAAGCTTTTCTCTTACAGCTGTTTATTATTTTTGTTCTTCCTCAGAACCATGCATTTGCACATTGATTTGTCTTGAATTCGTTTGAAGACCTTATGTCTAGAATTTAACATTTTGTTGACTTTGTAAATTCCTAGTGGTACTATAACCATCTCCTAACCCGACCGGGGAACACTGTGATGAATGTGTTGACAGCAAAAGACTCACAGATAGACACACACATATAAATTTTCTCTGAAATTGTCTCATTTTACAACAAACAGAATAGGTGCAAAGATGAAATAGATGCATATAGATTATATTTGTCATTCTGGCACAACCTCAAACCTGCTCTCTCCCTCTAGGCGAGGTACGCTGTGAACCCCCCAACAACCGCCTCGACCGCTTCACAGGAACGCTAAGCTACGCCGGTCAGAAATACCCGCTGGACAACGAGAAGATCCTGCTGCGAGGCTGCACCCTGAGGAACACAGAGTGGTGCTTCGGACTGGTGCTGTTTGGAGGTGGGAAGGACATGTATTAATAAGGAAGTAGTGGAAACTGTAAACCTTGGAACCACATTAAAGGTGTAGCCTACAATCCTGGAGAAAGCTTGTTGATATTTGAACTCAACAGCCAAACAAATCCACCCTTCCCTTCAGTGCTCGCACAGCTTTAGTTTGCACGAGTTGTGACAAAGCGTCGGTATTTGACGACCTGGGAATGAGAACGGGCTGGTGGTTCGGTCCGAGCCACTCTGTTTGTTTCCCATTTACAGAGCCAGGGCTGTGTATGAACACCTTCTTTTCACAAAACACACAGCTAGCGGACCGTGAGGAGATATTCGCTGAATTTGACAAAAAGTATATTGGATTAGAATTGTAGACTACACCTTTAAGAGAGAGATGTGAAAAACACACAATTTTACTTCAAAATACACTAAGACGGTTTTAATTGAACTACAGGAGGAAGAGATGAGATCATCCGAGGTCTTACTTGTTTCTGTTGCTCTTCTTCAGGTCCAGAGACGAAGCTGATGCAGAACTGTGGGAAGAGCACATTCAAGAGGACCAGTATAGACCGTCTGATGAATTTCCTCGTCATTTGTGTGAGTCCTCAAATTATTCACCTGTTTATCTGAGCTCAGGATGGCCAATAGTTAATTATTTTGTAATAAGAGGTGTTGATAATTTATTGGGTTTGAAATCAGTGCTTGCAGTTAAATCAGGACGTTGCATAAAAGGAACTCGTGAAAAGATTTCTTTAAAATTTCAGTTCTTTTGCTGCAGTCCTGCAGATGATGTGTTTAAACTTTACGTCAGCAGCAATTATGGTTCCTTTGGTATAAACAAGGACAATTGCCACTGTTACGACCCTGGCCCAAGGGAAGCAACATGAAAAATGAAAACAAAATCTAGTAAACCAAATATGAGGTTTAAGTAAATTAAGGAAAAACAAAAAACTAAACAAAGTGTGGTGTGGGGAGACTCTGCTCCTGCAGAGTCTGCTGGGTGAGAGAGAGAGTGTGGGAGATGGAGGAAGGGCCTTTTATAGGTGGATCAGGTGCCACTGATTGGATAGGAGGAGTTAGTTGATTGGAGCTTCCTGAAACAAAGAACAGAAAGAAACACAACACTACTGTTACGGCCGTAGTGGTGTTTCTTTCTGTTCTTTGTTACGGCCGTAACAGCCACATACAGAAACTACAACTTCATCAAGTGAATATCTGAGGAAAAGTCGACGCAAAACAAAGATGGGCTTTATAGACTGCTGCTTCAACAGAGTTTTCATCAAACTACTGCATCTGTAAAATTACATCCAGTTTAAGATTTTTAGCAAATCTCTTTGAGATCTCGCACAGTTATGATGTCAATATCATTATTTAATGCCTCAGTCTGTAATTGACCACATAAATGTATATTCACATCATGACAACATCAACAACTTTTATTATTACATAATTAGTTAATTAGTTAAATTAAAAGACCTGTCAATCAGTTTGGGTTCCATTCTTGACTTTTCCATTTTTGTTAATGGGGTCATTCATCAACTAGTCATTCATCTCTATATTTACGTTTCTACAGCATATACAGTGTTCGCACGCCTTTTCTGACCACTAGCTCAAGCTTTGACCTCTTTCTAAAAACTTTCCATTGCAGATTTTTGGTTTCCTGGCCTTCATGTGCACCATCCTGGCAATAGGAAACTACATCTGGGAGCTGAACGAAGGCTCGCAGTTCACGGTCTTCCTGCCCAGACAAGATGGCAACGATGCTGCCTTCTCTGCCTTCCTCACATTCTGGTCCTACGTCATCATCCTCAACACCGTGGTGCCGATCTCTCTCTATGTTAGGTAACAACGTGTGTGAAATTACCATTTATTTAATTAACCTGTGTGTTTTAAAAGGAACTTTAAATGACATCAAACATCCGGTGTAAAATGCAAAATGTATAAATAACAAGACTATGTCTTCTTCTCAATTCAGTGTGGAGATCATTCGGCTGGGGAACAGCTTCTACATTGACTGGGACAGGAAGATGTACTACGCACGGAACGACACCCCCGCCGAGGCTCGTACCACCACGCTGAACGAGGAGCTCGGCCAAATCAAGTACGTCTTCAGTGACAAAACAGGGACACTCACCCAGAATATCATGATCTTCAACAAGTGCTCCATCAACGGCAAATCTTACGGTAAGATTCAAGACATTTACCTGCAGTTCAATTCATCATCAAGAATTCATCAGCAACTGTAGAGACGACAGGTTTCTTCTAAGATCCAAATAGAGGCAATACGCAATTTCTTCTTACACAAAAAATAGCAAAGAGGAAGCTTTAAGAGAACCCTTATATCTGTGAACACTCAGGACTCATGAGCTCTTTACGAGGAGCTCATCAGGGGATATTCTCAAACCCGCCATGATTGTGACCTGAAAAGTGGCTAAACTATAAATGAACATACAAAGATGTCATACGTAAATACAGCATTTAATACATTTGAATGGAAGGGGAAAAAAATAATTCTGCACAGTGTCCCTCACTTTATCGAAGATATTTCGGTCCTCAGACCTTCAGCAGACAAAGTTCATCCAGACAAACAGCACCTACATATTTAGGCTTTAGGCTTTAATTTGTGTGCCTACAGATCAATGAGCTCTTCATATGTCAAAACAAATGTCATACTAAGTTGTTCCAAAAACACATTAAATTTACCAATATTAAAGAAAGTAGGTTCACATCACACATTACGGCCTTCCAGGGACATCAGATTAGATGGATAGATTTTTTTTTGACAAATAAGTCAATGTAGTCTTCAAAAGGTAGAAAAGACACTAAAGGAAATCTAAAAATTATCTAAAAAATAATCACAACACTCTAAAATCATTCATATCAACAAGGAAAAACAAACAGAAAAAATAATACAAAATCAAATATAAATACATATATATCAACAAGAGAAATGTATCAATATGTGTAACGTGTATATGACGTATAATGTGTGTGTGAAATGTAACAGTAAAAAGCAGTGAGCTATTCATCACGTGTTTCTCTGCAAAGGCATTTGCTTCTTCTATATCCATCCTGTGCAATACTCTGGCATTAATACTTATATTCTTATTTCTACTATTTATGAATTCCATTTCTCAGCATTTACACTGTATTTTTACATATTTATTATTCCAATTTTTTCTATATATATTGTTATATATTTGAGTATAATGCATATATTGTACATACTTATTATTTCTACTTTCTTGTAATTTCTATATACTTATATATATATTTCTATTCTGGTGCAACTGTAACGTGACCCAGTTACCTGGGAATCAATAAAGTATTTCTGATTCTGATTCTGATCATGTAACTGGTTCATTTGTGTTTTGGGATTTGCATACAGCACTTTTGAGTTTCATCTTTCTTACTCTTCCTTTCAGGGGATGTATATGACTACACAGGTCAAAGACTAGAAATTACCGAGGTGAGTTGGACTTTGGTGATGTAAATTCAGCAAGTCGTCATATCTAATTTGCATTTTCCTCGACAGCTTTCCTTTCTGTTTACAACAGTGTTACTTTATCATCTAAGAACAAATGGATTTAATAAACGCAACAGATGCTTAACCAAAACGTAATACGGGCTTGTCACGAAATAACTGAGGAGTGGTTATTAATTGTTATCTTGTTACGAGGGCCACATCATGTAGATTAGGCTTGATTTCACTGGATTACATCAAATTTGATCGCACATCTTCCTCTGCCTCGTGTCCTCCTCTGTCTCTCTCAACAGCATACAGAGACGGTGGATTTCTCCTTCAACCCGCTCGCTGACCCCCGCTTCATGTTCCACGACCACGCCCTGGTGGAGGCGGTGAAGCTGGAGAACCCCGAGGTCCACGCCTTCTTCAGACTGCTGGCCCTCTGCCACACCGTCATGCCCGAGGAGAAGAAAGAAGGTGAGGAGAGATTAAGTGTTTCTGTGTGAACGGGTGAAACACAGCCTCCGTCTTTAACGAAAACATTTTATTACTTTATTAATTACTTATTTATTACAACTACAACTTGGAGAAGGATTGCTCTTCCTCCACTGACAAATAAAATGACCTTTTTGCTCCTTCAGGTGAGATTTTCTACCAGGCCCAGTCTCCAGATGAGGGAGCGTTGGTAACAGCGGCCAGAAACTTTGGGTTTGTCTTCCGCTCACGTACACCAGACAGCGTTTCTATCGTGGAAATGGGACAGCAGCGCAGCTATGAACTCCTGGCCATCCTGGATTTCAACAACGTCCGCAAGAGGATGTCCGTCATAGGTATATAATCCACTGAAAAACAGATTGTTGGGAATAAAGGTTCCTATTTGGTGGGATTTTTAATAAAACTGCTGTCACTGGAGATTTTGTTACCACCAAGCCAAACTGTGGTTAGATATTTCTGGGTCATAACTGAGGTCACTGCCATTTTCCTTGTCTTGAAAATAGAACACATATTTCGTCTCATGTATGTGTGTGTGTATTTGTGTATTTGTGTATACAGTTCGGAGTCCAGAGGGGAAGCTCTCTCTCTACTGTAAAGGTGCAGACACAATCATCTATGAGAGGCTGCATCAGTCCTGCAGCAAGCTGATGGACGTCACGACAGAGCACCTGAATGTCAGTAACATTTCTGTGTTTGTGTGTTCATTCAGGAGAGAAACAGAAGAAGAATGTCTTTGAGATTTGGTTCTCATACTTTATCTGAATCCCTCTCGTCCTTTTTCTGCCTTTTTGCTGGATGTTTATCTCTGCATGCGTGTGTGTTGGTTCTTTCATCATTTGTCAAGTGTGTTTGTGTGTGTTTATACATCCAAAGTTCATCCTAACGTGCACGTACTCCATCAAGCTGTGGACATAAAGTTGGGTGAAGTCCACAGAGGAGTCATCCAAAAACCTTTGCATGATTGGACTTCATAATAATGATAATATCCTTCATTTGTGGTGCACTTTTGTATTAGAAAGAAAAAGTTTGGAGTTTTGATCTATAAAGATTGTCCAAATTAGAGTTAAAGAATATAAAAAAGAAAGATAACTTAATTCAGAAATACAATTTTATAAAAAATAAGTTTTAAGTTGAATTCTAAAAGAAGTTACTGAGACAAATTTAAACAAGGAGGCTGTCCCAAATTGCCCAGTCTCCCTTTTTAAACTCCTTTAGTTTAAAAGGTTTAGACCAGGGGGACTGTTAGCAGAGTTTCTGAGTTTTAAGTTTTGAGCCAAGGTTGATTTTGGGTACAAAAGCTCACAAATTAATGCTTGAGCTGGACCATGGAGTGCTTTAAAACTAATGCGTAAAAACTCATTGGAAGCCAAAGCAAAGAGACTAAAATGGGGGGAGCAAAACCAACACTGCATTAGTCCTTCTCGCAGTACTTCCCGATCTCCCCACCCTGTCTGTGACACTCAGCTCAAAGCCCATTGATTCCTACTGAAGACATAAATCTTTGAAAACAGGTTACAAATATATACTTTTGCGATTAAACAGCTCAGTCATTTCCTAAAACAGCTGGACAGAGTTGTAGTTTTTAGCAAACGTTAATATATAAGGAGGATTTTTGCGCATTTGTTGGGGATGAAACAAATTTAAACACATTTGGGATGTTTCTGGCAGTTGGATTGTGTATGTGGGATTGACTCAAGATTAACTACAACGTTCATGTTCTTCATAATGAAGAAATATCACCCAGTGCAACGTTGTGGCTAATTTATGTATTTTTAATAATTTTTGGACAACAATAGAGCTCAATGGTACAGAAGAATAAGCTACATCAGGCTTTAGATAAACAGGCAAGACAATCATGTTTGTGTTATATCTTTCCTCTCTCTTTCTCTCCTGAATTCTCATACTGTTTATTTATTCTTCTATCTATTTCCTCTCACCTCCCTTTATTTCTGTTCTTTCTTATTCAGTTCATGTTGTAGAAAAGATAAACAACTGATTATCTCCTGGTTGTCTGTTTGTCTTCTCGCAAAACGTACACAGCTGTGCACAAGACTTTGACTTCTGTTTACATCTTCAAATACCATCAGCTTACGTGCGTGGTGTATTTATATGTGTGTACCTACATGTGCAGTGTTCATCCATATATGTATGTGCATGCCGATCTGCAGGAGTTTGCAGGGGAAGGCCTGCGGACTCTGGCGCTGGCCTACAAGGATCTGGATGAGGAGTATTTCAACCAGTGGAAACAGCGCCACCACGAGGCCAGCACCGAGCTGGACGACCGAGAGAGCAAACTGGACCTGCTGTACGAGGAGATAGAGAAAGATCTGCTGGTAGGAAGAAAACAAAACAACTCGCGTTTCAGTAAAGCTCATACTGTAAAAACTTAACTGGATTTTCATTAATTGGATTTTTTGTCAAATGCACGACATGTTGATTACGTATCTGTGTGTCCAGCTGCTTGGAGCAACAGCCATAGAAGACAAGTTACAAGATGGAGTACCTCAGACTATTGAACAGCTGTCCAAAGCCGACATCAAAATCTGGGTTTTGACTGGTGACAAGCAAGGTACATATAACATATTTATAAAATATTATATGACTTTTTTGGATGGGGGGTCATTCATCTTTCTTTATATGGAAACAAGTTTGATTAAGTTATGTCTTGTGCAATAATTCAGTTTTGTCTTTAGCAATGAATAATCGAAAGAGAAAGTGCCACTTTTGACATTTTGTTTTGTATTTGTATTAAAGATTATACCAGTTTATTACAACTTGGGTCTGAATTTTGTAGTTTCTGCCATAATTTCTATCTTATTATCTTTTGATCTGGGATTTGGAAACATCTTGTAAAATGATGAGGGAAAAGCATTTGGCTGATCAGAGGGGTCATAAACAAGCAAACAGTTTAACAGCCAACCTGATTATCTAAACCACTTTATTTGGAGGTAAAACAGAATGTCAACAGACCCAAAATGTCTGTAATAATCCCTCACTTCAGAGGAACACTGTGCGCACACAACTATGTTGAGTAGGGTGAGTCACAGTTGGACCAGAAAGTCAAACAATAAACTGGGAGGGTTTTTTACAACCAACAGTTTGTGTAATAAGTTCACCATTTGCTTTCGTTTCTCTTCCAAATTTGTCTGACTACTCATGTTTTTTTGCTGCATTTGACTTCTTAGTGAAGTTCACAGTTTAGATTTATGTCAGCTGAAGACTTCTTTCCTTTGTTGTCATTAGAAACACTGGTAACTTAAGTCTCCCTCGCATCAAAAAACAGCATCCATTTGGACGAAAGACGTTTGTTTTCAGGTTCTGTAAGCTTGACATTATAACTTAGAAACCCTTAAAGTCAGACTACAACACCCGAAGTGGTTCAATTGGTCCACTGCTCTACTTGACCTACTGAATAACTTTTTAATGGACGGCCAGCCTTAGCCTGTTTGACACATAAATAGACAAAATGACCAAACAAAGACTGGACATTTGGAATTTGCTAATTTGAATACCCGAAGTGACCCCAAGGCAGCTGCTAAACAGCTGCTTCCCGATGTTTGCATCACAATATCTCCTATCTAATGACGCACCATGCGCCAGGTGTGCGTCATTCACTTCTTGTGGTTTTAAAAATGTCACCATTACATAAGAGTCACAAGATACATTCCTTTAAGTTTATTGTACCGTTCTATGAATAAAGTATTCCCGACATTATGCAGAATCATTGTTACATATCGCTCTTCATATGTAATATTTAGATGACTAGATGCTGCACTTCATACCTGCGTTTACTGTCTACTTACTGATGTTTATTATTTGTGTTGCAGAAACTGCAGAAAACATTGGTTACTCATGCAACTTACTGCGGGAGGAGATGACTGATGTCTTCATCGTCTCGGGCAACTCACCTGAGGATGTCAGGCAGGAACTGAGGTCAGAGGAAGTTTTCAAAAAACTGTCTCAAGTAACTGAGAGATTGCCATTTTCACGAGCTGATTATGAAACGTTTCCATTTTTTTATTTTCTTGTGGAGCAGAAATGCACGAACCTCCATGAAACCAGATGCAGCGGAGGATTCAGTGTTTCTGCCAGAAAGGACTCTGGTTAAAAGTGTGAAAGTGATCACAGACGAGGTGGTAAACGGAGAGTACGGCCTGGTTATCAACGGACACAGCCTGGTATGTCATAAAAAGGTTCCTAATTACAGTGCATGCTGTGAATGTCCTTTGTTACTTGTCTTACTTAGTACTTAAATTGACGGGAGAAAAGCGATATTTTCTTCTGGGAGTCCATCAGACATAGTTAATGAAGATATTTTTAGCTACTGTGGAGAGCATTTTCTTTTTTATGGGAAAAATCTGACACCCAAGTTAAATATGAATGAATTGTGCAAAAGTAACCCACAGTTTGTCAAATCAACCATATGAAGACATAATTTTAATTTGTTTTGTTTACGATCATATCTGATCTTTGCCAACTCGTGCTTATTACCTCCTGTTGGTATTTTAGCTATATGGACATCTGCAGGTGCTGACACTGTGCAGTTAAGTCGTAATATTTTCAGCTGTTGTGTAATTCCTTCCTTTCATCACTATTCTATTTCCCCCATGGTCCCTCAGGCGTACGCCCTGGAGCGCAGCATGGAGCTGGAGTTCCTGAGGACGGCGTGCATGTGTAAGGCAGTGATCTGCTGCAGGGTCACTCCTCTGCAGAAGGCTCAGGTGGTCGAGCTGGTCAAGAAGTACAAGCAGGCGGTCACACTGGCCATCGGAGATGGAGCCAACGATGTCAGCATGATCAAAGGTATCAGCGGGGCAACACACAGCTTTAAGTGTGGAAGTTAAAGCTGTTTTTCGTCCCACGTGGGAAATCTGCATTGGAGGATTAAGAAATAAAACACGATAGGAGATCATGACAGACAAAATAAACAGAAACAGAAACTGCTTGTTACAAATAACACAAAGATGATTCTTTTCTCAAAATAAAGACTGCATTTTCCCCAAAAATCTGTTGCTGCTTACGATTGCAGCTCTCTGAGGCTTTTGGTTTATTTTAACTCATTGTTTTGGTTTCCATCGAAAAAGCTTTGATAAACTGACCAGAGCTGAAACAATGAGTCAATGAATTAGTTGATTGTCGATAAAGTTAATTGGCAACTAGTTTGATAATCGATTAATCTTTTCAGGCGTTTTTCAAACAAAACATTCACTTCCCAGCTTCTCAAATTGGAGGATTTGCTGCTTTTTTCTGTTTTATATCACTGGAAACAGTTGATATAACTAAACAAGCAGTCTGAAGATGTCACCTTGGACTCTGGAGGATTGTAATGAGCTTTTTTATGCTTTTTTTTTCATTTAATCGATTAATCAAGAAAATAATCTGCAGATGAATCAATGATGAAAATAAGTCTCAGTTGCATGCCTAAAAATGACTATATGCTACATGCCCAGCACCAAGTTGCAGACCGACAAAGTTTCAGAGCAACTGGTGAACATAGTGGAGCATCCAGCAGCTGTGGAGCCAGATATTCTTCTCAGGAGCTGGTGGAGACCAAAAAAGAGCTAAATGAAGAGTGAAAATTAGACTTACATCTGTCAGGTGGACAGAAACATGACTCCAAACTAATGATAATGTTGCTCTGTCTATGTGCGCTATAACAATTTAATATGACGATAATATGGTGAGTATCTCTCAGCTTGTTTTGGTGCATCTCTGCCCCCTAGTGGTCGAAAATGTCTTAATGCAGCTTTAATTTGTAGGATATAATCTGTGGTTGCCTGAAATCTACGACCAGAAATAAAAGACTCAAATATTCTTCAAAAATAGCAAATATACGCTTCTTTTTATTCTAGTTGTTTTTTGATACAGAGAAATTCAAACGCCCTTTTCTTCTTCCTCTCTTTGTCCATCCAGCGGCTCATATCGGCGTGGGCATCTCCGGTCAGGAGGGCATGCAGGCCGTGCTGTCCAGCGACTACTCCTTCGCCCAGTTCCGCTTCCTGCAGCGCCTCCTGCTGGTGCACGGCCGCTGGTCCTACCTGCGCATGTGCAAATTCCTGCGCTACTTCTTCTACAAGAACTTCACCTTCACCTTCGTGCACTTCTGGTACGGCTTCTTCTGCGGCTTCTCTGCACAGGTGAGAGGGGGAAGTAAGATGGAGGGAGGGAGGAGGGTGGATGAGGAGGAGAGAGAGAAGAACGGTTGGGGTTTGGGAAAGAATGGGGAATTAGAGGAAATAAAGATGCAAATGAGCAAGCTTTATAATTGGACTTAATATACCCTTTGATTTCATTTCCTTATTCAGTCCGATATTTTTATTTTTATTTATAACATCACTTTCAGTCGACACAGAAGCAGTTGGTAGTTGTCAAGTACATTTACTCAAGTACTGTTGTACAAATTTGAGGTACTTTTCTTTTCATGCCACTTTATACTTCTACTCCACCACATCTCAGAGAGATTTTTTTTGTATACAAAACATACAAAGTTTGAAGTTTGGACTTTTGGTTGGACGAAACAAGCATTGTGAAGGTGTCACTTTGGGCTCAGTGACAGCATATCTCACTATTTTCAGTTTAGTTATTAGATATTGGTACTTTTACTTTAGAAATTGATGTAAATACTTCCTCCGCCACTTTTCTGTCGCCATTTTTTGACTCTGGCCCAGGAGGATGGCGTCCCCATTACTAATCCCACCCACAAAGCTCTGATTGGCTCGGTTGTTTGTCCAAACTGGAAAACGCTGATCACTGAACACAACACCAGACCCATTCAAAGGTCTGGAACCAGGCTGCGAACAGCATGGTTTGGCAAACTCTGAAGGGAGTAATATGTAGAAAAAAGGAAAAGAACTGAACAATTTCAGTTCAAATACAAACATCATAAAGACAAATAAAGATGTGAAGAGTCAAGAAGCCAGTCTTATACAGCGGTCCTCCCCCAAATTAAAAAAAGATAATATAGAAAATATGAATGACTGAAAAAGAAATACTCATAAATGCAAACAAAGTAAAGAAAATTAGACATACAAAATTAATTAACTCAGTACCAACCAGCTGACAATAATCATATGATAAAAGATCTGACTAAAGGGGGATAAAGCAACACATAATTTACTAACCAGATTAAAAATGATATCAAGCTGTTGATAATATCTAGGATGGTATTTAGTATTTTTGATTAAAAAAAAGGAAAGTGAAAATCATCAGACTGTATTTGAGGTCATTCAAAGATTCTCTGTTTTTGACTTTGCTTTTCAGACGGTGTATGATGAGTGGTTCATAACACTCTACAATCTGATGTACACAGCACTACCTGTACTGGGAATGAGTCTGTTCGATCAGGTAACTGTTTGATGTGTGCGTGTATTTATGTGTGTTTGTGCCAGAGAACGACAAGGCGACAGATTTCATGATGAACTTTATATGATCACCTTTCATGCAAAGATGAGAGCTCAAGGTGTTTGCGCAGACCTCATGTGTTTGTCTCTCCCTGCTGGTCAGGATGTGAACGACGTGTGGAGTTTCCAGCATCCTCAGCTTTACGTTCCCGGTCAACTCAACCTGTATTTCAGCAAGAAGGCCTTCTTCAAGTGTGCCCTCCACAGCTGCTACAGCTCCCTGGTGCTCTTCTTTATCCCCTACGCAGCCATGTACGACACCGTGAAGGAAGACGGGAAAGACATCGCCGACTACCAGTCCTTCGCCCTCCTCACCCAGACGTGTCTGCTGTTTGCCGTCACCATCCAGGTAGGAGGAAGTTTTTCTTTTGGACAAGTTTGCCTTTTGCATTTGTCAGGTTTAGAATAAAAACAATGACACATGTGTTTTAAAACCTGTTTTTTCTCTGTGTCTTTAGTTGGGGTTTGAGATGTCTTACTGGACAGCGGTGAACACTTTCTTTGTGTTGGGCAGTCTGGCCATGTACTTTGCTGTCACATTCACCATGTACAGTGATGGCCTGTTTCTCATGTTGCCGTCGGCCTTCTCCTTCATAGGTGAGTGGTAAACTTGAGCATCTTTGGGCCCATGGCTGCAGTTCACTGAAATTCTGTGTACATTTCCACATTTCTGTTGGTTAGCGACTGTTCACAAGCATGTCTGCCTCTCAGAAAAGCTTTGTTCATTCTTTTAAAGGTGGCAATATAATTCAAATTAGTTGAATTTTATAGGCAAATACAGTTTCTGAAATGAGTTTGGTATGTTTGCACAGGCAAAATATCTAGTTTACAACTAAACCAAATACCAAAACTGGTTTGGATCACCGCAGTGTGTGCAGCAGGCCAACCAAACCTTTTTTGGATAGTCTCATTCTCTGCCCCTTGAGTATACCGTCAGCTGTAGTTTAGTAGTTCAACAGCTTCAACACTTTTTCAGCACCAACCAAAACATTTCACCATAGAGTATAGAAAACTGTCAAGTACTGAAAGTTGGCGTCATATGCTTGGTCAAACTCTTAGTGTTGTTGACTCATTCTTTGAATACGTATTTCCAAATACAGTGGAAACCGCTTATAACTGCTTATATGGATCAAAAAGCTTGGGACGGAATCATTCCTATACAAATGCTGTTTAAATAATTCGCTTATAGTAATCAAGTAGTCTGCTTACAGTGTTCATTTTGGGTATTTTCATACAGGACAACATATGGAAGAAAAATGTAAAACTACGGTAATTCTGTTTTTTTTTATTGTGCTCCGATGATACTTTGCCTCACGGTAGCCCGTCTGCTTCCAGCTGGCTACCTGAGGCTGGTGCCGTGTGCACGTTGAAATCATGACGGGAAAAAAAAAGTCATTTTCTCTCAATGAAAAAACATAATGCCTAAATAGCGTACGCCAGTAAATAGCGAAGCTGTCCGTTTCATTATTTTTATTCATGTAATAAATGTACAAATGTCAATTAGATGTTAATCTGCATGACAAATAAAGAAAAAGAAAGACGTGATCGCTATAAGAGGTTTCCACTGTATAATTAAATTTAGACTGTACTTTATTTGTGTCCAGACACATTTAAACAGACTGTAGTTGACTGTAGACTGTAGTTTATTTGTAGTTTATTTACACTCCAAGACACATTTAAACACTGGTGCTTTTGAGAAGTTCTGAGAAGTTAAATTGAAAAGATGGTTTTGTAGAAAAATATTATATACCTTCATGTCAGGTATCAAAAAATGGATCCTTTTGGTATTGATTTCGAAATGAAGGTGTTGTTTTGGCAGTTGTATCTAAAAATTACATACCTATTTGTAACCTTACATATAAATTTCTTCCCTAAAGGTAAACTCCATCTATACTTATACAGTGAATGTCTTAAAGATAAGCCATCTGAGTACACTTTGTATTCAACAGCAGCTTGACAACCTTTACAAAGACATGAAATTCAATTAGTATGGTATCGTTTTTAAACTCACTCAGCAGCATTTAATGGCCTCTATAAATGACCAGTGGGAACTGCAATAACAATTTTCATTCAGTAATTTATCTCATTCATCATCAGTAGTTATCTCAAAGAATAACGAATGATAACATAATTCAAGAAGGAAATGTATTATTGTCGATCCTGTCCACAGGGCAGTTAATATTTGTACTTATTACCCCTTTAATGTTACGTATATGCAGTGATGACGGTTAAGGTTAGATAGTTAGGAGCACTGTCCATAAGCGGTTAAAGTAGATCCTGACAGGCATATAAATACAAACGCTGTATGTGTGTGTTTGTCCAGGAACAGCCCGAAACTCTCTGAGCCAGCCGAACGTTTGGCTGACGATCCTCCTCACCTCCATCCTGTGTGTCCTTCCTGTGGTTACCTACCGCTTCCTGTTGATTCAGCTCTGCCCCACCATCAATGACAAGGTACAGATGGAACTATTCTACACTTTACTCTGTATGCTTGTTAAGAAACAGCTGCACTTATTATACGTGAAACTCACACCTCCCTTTTTAGATTTGGGATTTTTCAAGAAATCACCTGGAGGCTAGTTGGTTTAAACTGTGAGATGGACCCCCCTGTCAGTGTGACTTTCACGATTATATCATTATCTCAGATGTCTGTTGCAAACAAACGTCCTTAAATCTGCTTAGAAATCATCTTAGAAAAAAAGACACTCATTATAACTCCAGAAGTTGCTGAAGAATAATCACATTTTTAAGTTTTCTTCAGTGTCAAAGTAATCCAGTGATAGTTGTCTGTGCATTCATGGGTACGCTGCAAACAGGAGCTGCAAATAGCTAATTCAGTTTACTTTTAATGGTGCCAATTTTCCAAAATGTAAACAAAAAACAGGGCTCAAGCCCACAGCTAATTCACTGACTCCATGGCAACGTTATACTTCCTGTTTACACCCTGTTAAAACCTTAAAACCTGTTTACAATGGACACATCAAACTTCTTGTAGACTCAGAAACTTGCCACATGATTCCCAAAATGGGGAATGGGATCCGTAAGAGTTTGGATAAGTGTGCCTCCATCCAACATTTTGACTTTGTCACTATCTGCCCAAACTTTCAGGTGATGTTCAAGGTGAGACAGGCCAAAGCAACGCCTCCCCCTCCGCCTCGACGCACCCGCATCCGCCGCACCAGCTCCCGCCGTTCAGGCTACGCCTTCTCGCACGCGCAGGGCTACGGGGACCTGGTGACTTCGGGCCGGTTCCTGCGGCGTCCCGCTGTGTCACTATCTTCAGGTTTCACCCACGTGGGTCGCACCACCACGGGCTTCAGTCCCATGGGACGATCGGCTGGATACAGCCCGACAGGACGCCCCCAGAATGCCAAGGCCCCGGATGTTGAGGTGACATCGCTGCAGATGTACAGGACTATCACAGATCCTGCCCTCTGACAGACAGCGGGTTGAATTTAAGAAGTTTGGAGAAGATCTGGGAGAAGGAATAATGCCAACTGGACAGCTGTATGCCGCTGGCAGTAGGAGGTGTTTAAAACTCCCATGTGTCCATTTA
Organism: Oplegnathus fasciatus; assembly: GCA_003416845.1. Lineage (NCBI taxonomy): Eukaryota > Metazoa > Chordata > Actinopteri > Centrarchiformes > Oplegnathidae > Oplegnathus > Oplegnathus fasciatus. Next base: position 107,085 of record NTHP01000833.1, on the reverse strand, counting down.
TTACCATGAAGAATAACCATGTGTAGCCACTTCTGATGGGTATATGGATCACTTTCCTTAGATCGTGAGTGTTCATGTAAAACATGCCTCATGCCAACAGATGAGAGGAAACAAATGAAATCTTTCTGATACTAGAAAAAGTGACAGGATGATTCATTGTCACGTGATTCATTAGGAACTACCACAGAAGGGAAACAGTTTCGCTTCATGAGAAGGACAAAGCGTCATCATGTTTACAGACTACCCGGATTTCCTTAATCCTGGGAGTCCAGATGCACAGCAGGGCTTTGTACAGAGGATATAACCAGCAAAGCCATTTTAATTTTGTACTTTAAGTGTCTTTTTAAAGCATTTTATTTTCCTATCTTGAAAGCTGTTCAAGCAGTTAGCACTTTGGCAGCGTCACATGGCAGAGGGAGATACCTGAATGTGTCGTAAACTTCTGCCAACAATTTTGTGGCAAGAAAACAAGTGTTTTTGCAGCAGGATTCAACATCGTTGGCCCGTCCAGCTTTTTTTCTTCTTACAGTATGTTTTGTTTCATCACTTTCTGTGTGCTTGAAAGAATTTCATGCAACTTAAATGAATTTGGGAAATTAAAACACATCTCCAGGGACATTTAAATTACAATCTTCAGTACCACTGTGCAATGAGGCATATTTTATACTTTGTAAGTTGTAAGTAAGACTTTTATTATTGATTATAAAATAATATGTTATTGCTTTACAGATTATAAATAATAAGATCAATGTTTGGACTACCAGGTTGTGAAAATGTATGTAACTTTCTCTATTCAGACGACTCCTCAATGTATCTTGACAGGTTATATTATAAGTGAGAAACATACTTGATTTATAACAGCAGACCTGATGGCTAATTAGGAAGTGACTCATGGAGGTCGTTTTTTCTCACCAGGCTTACAGATATAATTAATAGTAAGTGATTAATAATGGGGGTTTTTTACACTACAGTAATCCATCAAGTATGCCGTTCAATAATTTATTCCTGAGTGGAGTTTTAATATTAAAACTATTTATGATAGTAATTTTAACAAACTTTGTAGTCCAAAAAGAGATAGTGGTGCAGGGCCAAAAATAAATAAAGTTTGCAATTGTAAACTGTTCGATTGATTAGTCTTCCTGTATGATAAATAAAATAAAGCACTAGTGAAAAGTTTAAGCAAGTTACGCTGAAGGAGGATATACGTTATCCATCCATCCATCATCTTTACCCACTTATCCTGTGCAGGGTCGCTGGGGAGCCTATCCCAGCATGCACTGGGCAGGAGGTGGGGTCAATTCAGAGTCACCAGTCAATCTTACTGTGGGAGGAAACCAGCTAATAGGATTTTTCACAACCCGGCAACCCAAAAGTTGATCTTTCTGTTATGGCTTATTCCTAATCTGTCTATTCATTAACTATTAATGAAGCCATTAGTTATAACTAATAAACCATTTGTAAAGAATGCCTTATTACAAAGTGGTACCAAATCTTCTACAGTGCAGCTTTACAGGAGCATGAAATGTCTAAATGTGTGTCAGTTTTAAGGGTTTGGGTTTACATACTGAGTTGTAAAGCCATGTTCAGGTCTACTGTATTGCACGTGGATATAACCAGATCATGTCTAGATCCAGTTTAGAGGGACTGTAGTTCAATACGTGCACCAGAATGTGTCTTAAATGCACCTCAGACCAGATATAGCATCCCCACTGATGTTTGATTTGTCTGTGACTGCTGGCAAACTAGAAAAATGCACATCTCCACGTCTTACACCTCAATACAGAAAACGTTGTCCAAGTTGTTTTAAGCAGGAAAAACACGTGTTTGGGAGGTTTATCGCACTGTAAACACACTACAAAGTTAACTGGGTGATCATTTAATCCATTCAGGGACACATTTGGGTTCACATGACCTTGAATATCTAGTTCATCGTCTTCAGTGCAGTTTTTGGTGCGTTCACACCATAGACTGTATGGTTCACACCTGCAGTCAGAGCCGAGTTGGCTCAGCCGACCGCAAGTGATCAGATCACACAGGATGTAATTTAGTGTGAACGGGACCTATAAAAACACTGCTTAGACGATTCTCATGGGCTTTTAATTGCTCATCATAAATCATAATAATTTATACCTCATTTAAATCACATCATGCTTGGTAATTATTTCAAAATCATGTATTTGCTTTAGCAACAAGCTCGCTACTGCATGTCTGACAATCAACTTGGTGGTTAGCAGTATTTCTAATCAAGAGTTTAAAAAGTCAGTGTATCTTAACTGTTATCTGGCTTGTTTTCAACGGTTTTCTCTTCAAATGTTATTATCAGCTGACTGAAAATATAAATTAAAACAAACATAGAGGCTGCATCAAAGGAAAACACATCCCTTTAATATGCAATGCAGAAACAAATAATGAGAAGAATGTTTGATGGAAAATAAGGATGTTAAAAAATATGTTTTATGCAGCCCAGTCAAGGACTAGAAATGTTTGTAAGTTAAGCAAACAAACATTTTATACAGTCAGGTGGTTTTTGAAATGTCATGTTCGTTGTTTCATTACAACCTGAGGATGACTTCTGTAGGTCTTTAATTAATTATCTGGTGTGTGAAGGTTTAAAGAATAGTCAAATTGGAATTGTTTTCATAATTTTATAATAATAATATTTGATAGTTGCCCATATTATTTCTTTTCCATGCCTCGTGATATCCATGGATATGCAATTACAGGTTTTATTCACTCATCAGTTTTTCACCTACAGTTGAATTTAAACCATGAACACGGCTGATGGATGCTTTGATGTCACAGACTTGTTGAAGCAACTGCAGTGTTTGTATCTGAACATCTGTTCACACAGTGTGATTCAGTCAGTTGTCGCCCAGAACTGAATGTACTAACCTCTAACCCTGGTGCTGAACCAAAGATTGTTTTTTGTGTGTTGTAGTTTACTCTTAAGTAAAATCGTTGCTCATCAAACAGAATCTGATGCTGGAGGTCAGTGTGGTGATGCTGGTTTACACCACTGGCAACACAATTATTTACTTTTTTTTTGTAATTCTTTGCCCACGTGTTGATTTTTTTTTTCAAGCTCAAAGTCTTGTTTTGTTCTGTATTTTCAGTGTTTTGAGGAGTGGTCTGGTAGCCAGTTCAGTTTTGTGTCAGATGTTACCAAGTTCATTGTACTGGTGCTCGTTTCACAAAAGCAATTTGCGAAAAGTGCTTACACACAGACCAATAACAGACAAGTAAGAGATCAATATACAGGTCCTACAGGGCTCTTGTATGCTCTTATATGGGTCACAAGTATGACATTTGTCATAATGAAATGACCTCATGTTGCAAATCGCTGGTTGTATTTTGTAAATTTGTTGAAATGAGCCCCTAAATCACATTCAGCAGAGCTTTGTCTGCAGGATTAATGCAGAATAAATTGATTAAGAGTGGCCACTACACTGTCCACTGGTGTATCGCAAGTCTTCTTCCAGTATTTCTGTGGTACTTTCCAAAATAAATCGTAGCCATAATGAAAACATATTTATCAATATATTACAATCATTATATCTGTAGCCCTGAAGACTGAAGCTGTAACAACATAAGGGATTTTTGATAATTATTTCTCAAGCATAACAAAAGAAATCTAGTGATTTTCATCACTGCTCTTCCTGATAACCATTTTGTATAATTTTGTACTTTAAAAAGTTTTTATTGCAATAAAAAGATCTAAAAGATCAACTAATCTGTGCAGTGGTACCTTTTTTTCCATTCAGAATAAGTTGTGCCATTTTCTAATTCTTTGTGCATCTAGAGTTTTTCTGTTATTGTCCGGGGCTGAATGTAATGGTGTTCTTAAAGCCTGTCAGCAAGAATACAAATAATTTCACCGTAGTTTTTATGTCACATCCTGGGTAGGTCTCTAACACTTTTTAAACCATTTTGGTGAATTATGGAGCTCCAGTAGCATATTTATAGTTCAGTAATGCTTTAAAAATGTGGCATATGTAGCACCTCCACACTTTTTCACCACAAATGCTCTTTTGGACTGATTTCTATTCATAATCAGAGCACGTGCTCATCCATGGATGGCTTAATGAACAGACCTACAATCCAGAGCTTTTTTATTAAGTGTATTGCTATTTGCATTTCTTCTGGAAAGTCAAAAGTACCAATGTGCTAATCATCATTTATCTTGCTCCTAATCTGTTTTTTTTTACCTACAAAGCTCTATTGTGTATACTTAGGTTAGATTAGATTACATTAAACTTAGCAAAGGATTCCAATTATGTTTGACTGTAGCACAATTGCTCTGTTTTTAGAAAATGTAATCTGCACCACAGGTTTTCTTTCATGGTTCTCTATAACATTTTATATAGAGAGTTACTTTATATGGCATCTGTAAAGAGAGAGCCAGTGCTCGACCTGCTGGTGCAGGAAGCTCTGGACAATTACCTCCCTGCATCTCCAGCATAAATAAACTGACAGTTTTCAACCAACAGCAGCGCTTTACAGTTATGTTTAACCTGCAAAATGTTGCTCAAAAGAAGACGTAACATGACAAGCAGCTGGGTATCTCTTCACTCTTTCAAGCACCCATGCCCCCCTGGGCAGTTGGGAAGAGGGACAAAATATCATGCCAAAGGTGAAGTAATATAAGTTGGCGAATTTAATTATTAGAGAAATGAATCATATAAAGATGTACAGTGTCAGTAGAAGTAAAAAGAAGATAATTTAATATGAATTTAGACTTTAGTTATTTAACGGCAGATTTTGCTGGACTTGTTAAGATCTCTCCTGTGCAAAAAGGACAGAAGATAAAATACTGTTTGTAATATTTTTTTATGAAGCATAATCTTCGTCTGCTGTTTTATATGTGTGCAGCTCGCCACCAGCAGATGGTGTCATGATCCTTCACACCGCAGCAGTACTATCCCTGCCAAACTGCACAACAGCAGCCTGAGGTTTCCATTTATTGTGTAATACTGAAAGAATCTCATTGTGGTGGAACACAACAACTGTGGAGATTTATTGCGGCTCAAACAGCACATTTCATTTATTATTTACATACACAAGCAGTAAGATGTGCGGTATGTAATATTATATGATTTATGAGACTGCACTGTGCTGATCGTCAAGCTAACAGTCTGGCTGAAAATGAGCATCGTATATCACCAGAGAGCTCTAACTGTGCTCCATCTGAGGGCCAAAAGAGCACGTTTGTGACCATAAAGAAGATTAAAATGAAAGGAGGTGTGGAGCAAAGGTGCAGCTTCATGTTGTTGGTGTTAGACCGTGTATTCTAAGACATGGACCAAAACATTATAACTCCCCCAGAGGGCTGCAATAAGGCAATTTAAAGCAATTTAAAGACGTACTGCACACTTAAACATGTTTTTTGAGCTGTAAACGTAATGATATGATGATTAAACACATCAATGCTGGTGTTGACATGTTGACATTTCTTACCAAATTTATAAAAATCTGCATTTCGACACGCCATCCACTGTTTTAAATCAGCTCTGAACCTTGCAAGGCCAGTGGTGACATAGAGTCGACCGGTTGGGACCTCTCTATGTCATGAAATTTGTATAAAATAAGAATGTTAGCGCCCTCTAATCAGCTGATTTTATACAGGTATAATGTTTACCAAGTCCACCATCTAAGTTTAGCATGTTGGCACGCTGATATGTGCATTAAATGTCATTAGTTTTGCAGGTATTTGTTTATAAACCAGTGTATTTGACAGAGTAAAATGGTGTGAGATAAAAAGTCAGAGTCACCAAAGTTGCTACAAGTCATCCTGAATGTGTGAACCAAATTTTACGGCAATCCATCTTAGTAATGTAGAGATATTTCACAGGATGAGGGAAAGATTTGACCTGCTGGTGGCGCGAGAGGAACAGTCAGGGAATCGCCAAAGTCAGTGGGATTTATTCTCTGGGTACCACGAACGTCTGTACAAAATTTCATGGCAATCCATCTGATAGTTGTTGAGATATTCCAGTCTGGACCAAGTGACTGCTAGCCTGGCTAAGAACCATCTGTCCCTCTGGTTGTGAGNTGCTAGTGTCAGCTTTACTGATCAGTAACTGTAGCTCATCTTCTCATACATTCACACACGAGCAGTTTCACTAAATCAGACACAACTCATATAAATCCACAGTGTCACCGTCTCTAATGAGTAAGCACATTAAAACATTTAATACTGTGCTTTTAAATGTTCTCATCACTGCACCATGCGTTCATCAAATGATGACATGACCACAAGGTGTCGCCAAAATACATTAAAACACATCTTTGGATTATCATTAGAATATTTCTTTAGTGTTGATTTATAGACGTTTCTTTTTGACTGTCCCATTTTCACTGCTGAGCTCCTGAGTGGTCTTGTTTTGCTCTTTATTGTTTCTTTAGTGACACAAACGTGTTTTTATCACAGATTACACTTCCCTGTTGGTATAATTACTGCAAAAGACAGAGTTGCAGTAAGAAAAATGATTCACCACACTTGACTTTTACTTCAGAAACAGAAATTTTGTCTGTATTTTCTTTAGATATCTGTCAGTTTGTACTTTAGGGTGAACAGAATAAACTGATTTATTTCCAGTAACGTGAAAGAAAACTCAAGAAAATTGAACATTAGAGAAACGGCTGAAATCACTGCATCAGAGGATTCATTTCTTCTTCTCCTGTGTCTTCCTCTCCTTCTTCTTTGTCGTTGTCTTCTTCTTCCTCTTCATCAGTAGTGGAAAGTACCAACAGTATGTACATTTACTCA
>NTHP01000833.1:53459-77938 GCA_003416845.1 Oplegnathus fasciatus | reverse complement strand
ATCACAGAAGATGGCTCAGACTAGCATGGATGAGAGCGGTGAGAGTAAACCTGACTAGTTTATTGTAAACACGAACTAACAGAAGCTAAAATGCTCTTTAAGCTGGCAGAGTTTGTAATAATGTTCTGTGGGCTCATCGTTGAATAAGTTTTTACACATTACATGACCTTACAGGCCTTAAAGAGAAAATAATAATATAAATACAGCTTTAACAGACAAGTTGTTGTGTTTTTCCTCATGAGATTTGACACCACTGACGGTGAACTCTCTCTCTATAAATGAAGCAGAGAGGATGTCCATAAAAAGCCTTAAAAAGTCTTAAATTGAGACGTAGAAATCATTAACTTGTCTTAAATATGAAACCATGATATCCTAAAGATTTCACCTGGTTTATGTTTTAAAAGGGGAAAGAGCTGTTTGTGTTTGTGTTTTGTTTTGTTTTGTTGTTTTGACATCAGGATTGTGATAATACTTTCTACTTTTTCATTCTATCTATGATTTTAGTCTGTATGCTGCCATTTTTACGTTCATTTTGAATGATGTGTGATGTGTTTTAATCTCAAAACATGGAAACAAACACTTTTCTATCGTATGCAGATAAGATTATATAAGATAAGATAGAAGTTAAATAAGATGAATTTAAATTAAATTAAGATGGCTTGTTTAGCAGATTCCTCCTTCAGTCTCTCTCAGGTTTTTTGTATTCGTCAGTGCAGAAACAAACTTGGAAACATATAAAGAGTTCATTTGCAAAAACAGATAAATGCCATTCTTAAAATGAAGGAACCAACACCAGTTTGATTGATATTCCTGTGAGTGCACAATAAAAACACATGATTTAGGAAAATAAATAAAAAAACTGAGATACCTGTTTTTGCAAATGAACCTTTCATATGTGATCAAATCCCATAAAGGACAAATGAACATGTACAAGGTGATTCACATAGTTGTCATAAATAAAAAAGTGAAAATAAAACAGGCAGGTGACAAACATGTTTGGTTTCATGTAAACAACAACTGACACGTGGTCTGTTAGGATCCATCTTGTGTTTTTATCTGAACTCTGAGGAAACTGTAAATAAACAAGAAGAAACAAGAAACTTCCACGTTCTCCTGCAGCTTTTAACCACTTGACCATGTTTAGCATCACATTTATTTCCAGATTCATTTATAGGTTATAGATCTATTTATTCAGGTGTGTATTTTCAGTCACCTTGAATTACTCCCTCAGTGTAAATTACAATCACAGCTAACATGTCTCGATACACAGTTATGGTCAAAATGTCATGTTAAGTGGTAAAAGTTTATTTGTAATCATATGTAGTGTAATAAACACATTAATAGTATTCAAGTATAACAAAGACCGAACGCCTGGCACACAGAACACTACATAAGTGATATCAGTTTGATACTTTGAACAGTTACTTAAATATAACCATCTGAAACGTGACGAGGAGCCACAACTAGAAACTGCTTTTATTTAAGAGGTCACCAGACAAAAAGGTTGTTCTTAATCTCCAACGGTGTGTTGAATATAATCAATCATGTGTTGTATGTAAATTCTTACTAACTATAAGTAACTATTCATATATACAGCTATAACTACTATAACTGTCAGATAAATGTACTGCAGTAGAAGTATGAAGTAGCAGAAAATGGAAATATGCAAGTAAAGTACAAGTTTAAAGACATTTCCCTCCTGTTCTTAGCTTTGTGTTTCGTCTGTGTTCTGTTTTCTCGTAGGTCTCTGCAGGGTCTCTTTCTGCCCTCCTGACTGAGGTTTCACTTCCCTGGAGATCCAGAGGAGGAAACCACTGTTGTTTACAGTGAAATGATACCCAAAATCTACACTCAGTTTATTAGGTACACCCAGCTGAAACTAATGTGGTCTAACGCAACGGTCCTGCAAAAAAAAAAATATCCTACCTTCACAAAGCTTTAAATGTTCAGTTTTTGTTGTTAGAGCCAGGTGATTCATCTTTCTGTCATTTATATGCGTTAACGTCACTAAAAAGGAAGAATCATATGTGCCTTTTCAACCCTCTGGAGTCTGTCTATGCATCGGTGAGTATACTGAGCATGTTTTATTTCCAGTAACATAACTTTATTTATATATCATTGAGAGACAAGCTGAGAAAAACTGGGGTTTTTTTTAAGAAAATTGTAAAACTGTCAGTGATTTACAGGCATACATAAACTTTCAATGAAAAATGCACAAAAAGGAGTTAAAATCACTTAACATGTAAATATACTGTATTGTAGTTTTATTTCTTATATTTGTCTGCTGTATTTGTGTGTATAAATAGTGAAACAATATTTTTTACAACCTTGAACTGTTCTATAATAATAATTTTGGGTGGTGATCACTAAAGATTTGTACATTTTTGTAGGCACCTGTGTCATTTTCTTGTATTTTGGGTTCCTGGCAGCTTTTGTTGAATTGACAAAATGAAAAGTCAGACTTATAGCTGAGTTTGTGCTGAAAAAAGGGATACCATGTTTGTGGGATAAGGACAGTTTAAAAGTTGCTACACAGACAAAAATGGATGCATAGAAAGTCTGCAATAATTAACCAAAATGAACCTGGACTCCACGGGGTTAAGTTTAGGATTAAACACTACCTTCATATCGGCCATTCAAACACCACATTTAAAACATGTTTCATGAAGATTGTAACTGTTTGAAATAGTGAAGCTCTGTCTTTAATGAGTGATCAAAATAATAAGTATAGCTGCTCTCGACTCTACCGTAGATCTCATATCAGTGTGCCATCTTATGGGGGGCAGACCAGATCAGACATGAAGGTTACAGCGTTTTACACTTCGCCTTGACTGAGCATGTACAATACAAATCAAAGTCATAATGAGTCTCAGAGAGTGAAAGGTCAGCAGGGGCCTCCTGCTCTAATTTGTAAAGTTTGTTTCTCAGTAAATCGACCAGGGTGTAACCTGCGTCTTTCCCAGTGCATGCTGGGATAGGCTCCAGCCCCCCCCCCACAGGCTTTAAGGGGAATGGATGGATGGTTTCTCAGTGGACGATCTATTCTCACACTCGGAGATCATTGGGGATGATCATGTTCGTATTCTTTTAAATTGTGAACAAGTGAGAACAAGTAATGCATCTAAAAGCTTCCAGGATTGTCCACAACAGCCAACATATGAAAAACTGATTTGCTGAGTTTAGTTTAAAAAGATTTAGAGCTACAATGAAGTAATGGCTCATTGTTTAATTTGTGTTTATCGAAGCACGACAGCCTCTTCAGTTTCAGATGCAGTCTGCGGCTACATCTACTTCAAACCAACAAATCAGGCAACTTGTTTCATTTAATTTACATAACAAAGGCCCATAATCATAAGAAAATGTTTTTAATAATGTGACTTCTACAACGAACATTAACAGCATATAAATGCAAAACATGAACTGAATGAAACAGAGTCAGGCCAAACCACAATGTACAGTATATCCTCATGAAGATGTAGAACAGTGCAGATTCTGCAGATGGTCTCAGATCTACATGTGATCTTGATCTACTTCTCATGGCAGACAAATTTGCTCAAAACTCTAAATCACAGCTTCTGTCTTTATTCAAAACATATATATTTCGTTTTTATTCAAGTATTTAGTCTTTTTAGGAGACTAAAATTCGAAAATTGGACGCCCCTTTTAACTTAACTCGAGTTTAAGTTAAAAGGTGTTAGAAGTTAGAAGTTTAAGTTACCTGTTTGGCTCAGATTTTCCTTATCCTTCCTAATCTCATCAGTTATTGATAAAACTATTGTACTCTTAAACCCCTAGATTCAGTGTATCACTCCGCCCTAAGATTTATTACTGGTGACAGTCATTCTACTCATCATTGCATCTTGTATGAAAAGGTTGGTTGGCCATCTCTAACAGAAAGACGTGACAGGCATTGGTTTTTAATCATTTATAAATTCCTTAATGGCAACTTGCCATTATATATCACTACTTTATTAAATTGGTCCTATATTGAGCCCTCAATGATTCCTCGAGATTTAAATAAAGGTTGAATGAATTAATCTCTATTGTGGCAAATATCACACATTCACAAAGACAGAATTATTCATTTTCTATATGCAGTATAATGTGAGTTTGTTTTCTACACACTTTATGAAGAGAAGCTCTAAAAACAAAAAAAGCTATCAAGACATGCTTCGTTCAAAGGCATATTATGGACAAGATTGTCAGATTATTTCTATTTATGTATATATTTTTTTGTAATTTTTAAAACGTATTAATCTAAATATGTTTTTTACAGTTCATAATGTATTTTTTTTACTTAGACTTGTATACATTTGTATAAATATGTATATATATAAATATGTATGTATACATATATTCTTGTTTCCCGCTTTTGGGCAAATTTTTCTTCACTCTCTGTAGTGTTGTTTGTCATGTAATATTATTGTTATTCTATAAAGAAGAGTCATATCATCATGTCATGTTCATGCACTAATAAATACAAAATAAAAGTGTAATTAAGAAATATAAATAGCTGATAAATGTTTGTGTGATGCTTTGATTTTGGGTGATGGGAATGAATACATCATAAAACTGGGATTTGATTTTCTGGGTGTTCAAACTTGGTAAAGCATGTGCATTCACTAGACTTGCCTTAGAATACTATATGATGACATTTTTATTTTTATGATTGCATTACAGAGAAGCATGCAATCGTTAAACAATAAAGATGAACCTAAATTATTTAACAGTCAAAAGACCAGAGAAGTGAAGAAAAACATGACAATACAATGAACTATTTACTGGTATTTACTGGTCTTGTGATCATCTAAAATGTTATCAGGCAATAATTTCTTTATTTCAGCTATTAATGTTACACACAACATTGCTTTAACATTTTAATTCATTGTCAAAGTGAAGAAATGGGCTTGGATTTTGACGGTTTTGCTTTGTGCATATGATTTTTCACAAAATAAAACAACTGAACCACCATTAACCTTTTAATGCCAAAAAAAAGCCTGTAACACACAAATGATCTGCTAAAGTGTGATTAAGATAAAAGTGAAAGCTTTGCTGCCCTCCTGCGAGCGAAGCAGCTCCTCCAACTGACATACACTGATGCTGCATTTACGGCACGTGAAAATACGGAAATTGCGCTTTCCTCGTTGAAAACCCCTGCTTTGCTAAAATGTATGGAGGTAAACAAACCTCAGTTTATTTTCGTTTTAATATTACAGGACACAACTACACTCTGCATTTTATATTTGTGATTTCCCGGTGTTAGCGTTGTTTAGTATACGATAAAACGTGAACTGCCCAGCCCGCGTCCTCAAATCGCACCAACGTCTATTCCCAAATTTCCCACAGACAATGAACGCATCAGCAGGACCAGACTCCCTTACATTGTTAACGTTGATTTCTCCCGTTCAAGCCAGCATTTTGTCTTCCGTAAGCCAAACCGGGGGTCACAGGCTCCCGCAAAACGCATGAAATCTCGGCTACATTTGGCAGCGGGACACACACACCGGCAAACTGTAAGATACTTTACAGTTTATTCACACAATTTGTCTTAATTCTTCGTATCAAGAAAGAGCCAGCAGCGCTCGTGCAAACATAGTAAGCTAACGTTAATGTTCACGATTCTGAATATTTGACACTGCAGGGGAATATACAGGTTTTACTCTCTTTAATGTCAACGGTTTGGCTTTTAAATGAGGTTTTTTAGGGGTGTGACTTTGTAGCACAGAGTTAAACTGGGTTAAACACCTGTCCGGGTCCCCTCGGGTCATTATTTAAAGAAGATAGGCGAACGATATGACCACTCAGCAGTCATTTTTCTGGCTGGGCTGAAAGGAGGAGGAGTGGGCTATAGCGTGTTTCCCATGGCTACACCAAGCTTTCACGGGGGGTTATTTGCATTCCTAACCAGCCGATGGTGACATAGTTATGGGTTTATTAGTATTATTTTAAAAACTGGCAGCTGCTGTAGCCATAATTCAAACGGGTACCCGGGAAAATAAAAAAGATAGTAAGGACTGGGAACACTGGGAGGAAAAGATCAGCTCCAGGAGTCGTGACGTCGCCCTGGAGGTGCAGGTTCATTGCTCCGTGTGGTTTCCTTTTGTTGACTGAACGCCCACCTTTTCCCAACACCTGCAGTCATAGTCGAGGTCTAATGTTTTTTATTTTTTTGTCCCCCCCCCTTCTTCACTTGGTTTGGAAGCTCTTAACATGAGGAGGACTGTTTGGCTGTAACCCTGCCCAGACCGGAGGCTGCTGGTAGGGGATGGTGCCGCTGTGAAGAGCCGGTGTGCCGTTGCGGAGGACATGCCTGTGGTCGGGGGAAAAGGGAGGAAGTGCCTGGACAACATGACTGTTTTCAACCAGGAAAATGTTGAGGAATTTTATGACATTGGAGACGAGCTTGGGAGGTAAGTTTCACTGAGGTATATCCTTATTTATAATGCGTATGAACTTCCTCTTTTTATGGCAGAGGTGTGAGAGGGAGCGTGGGAAAATACCTTATTTGTATCTCTAAATTGAGATAATCTTTATACTTAGGTGCTGCATTTTAACCAATCCATCCAAAGTGTTCATATGATAGTCTTAAATGTATGTGTTCATGCCTTGCAGCACCCTCAACTCTGCATACAGATGGGTTTAGTCCTTAAACACATACACTAATGCATTCAAGAAAGCAAGCATGCACAGACACTATGCCGGTGAGTAGTCTGCAGGACATGCATCCCCCCACTGTGAGTGCGTCTGATTAATGCAGTCCATAATGCATCATTGTCAGTGATGAAGAGGTTAGCGTCTGTTACTGTAGCTGCCGCTTCCTGGAGATTTATTGCAGGAGGGGGGCAGACGATCTCTTTGTACATCCTCACAGGGAGAGGACTTACATCGTGGCACAGCCTGGCTGCGCTTCATCCAGGCTGTGTTTGGTCAAAGGTGAATGGCTTGACAATGGGGATAAAGGGGTTGAATGTAGACGGAAACAACTAGACAAGACAGGTGTTTTGGCTCTTGGGGTTGTTTTTTTTGCCTGGAAAGTTGCTTGAATGACAAAGCAGGGTGTTCACATTAAGGCTGAAGATGCTTGCTGTCCTGTTAGATGTGAAACCAAAGTGTCAAAACTGGTGGCCGTCTTGTTAACTTTACCGCTGCATAGATCAAAAACTACATTACATAATAGTAAAGGTAGAAATGACACAAGCGAGGGTGAATTTATCCCCACAGTGGATCGGAGACGCCTTCTCAAATGACTGTCAGAAACATGGAAATGGATCTCTGTGAGTTTCTGGTTATCAAAGTGACACATGTACTCTGTGTTGGTAATAATCAACCAATTGTTTCCTGCTCTCCAGGGCCTGTCTGGCAACACTACTTCTCCTTTTAGCGCTCACCTTCCAGCACTGTGGGGGAGAGCTGGATTTGCTTTAGCTGCTTCACTATGCTACTTTGGTAATGGAGACGATTGGGGAGCTTTGTGTAATGGGATTGAATTTCTGGCTGGAGGTAAAGAGACGGCTCTGTGAGTGTGATAGTCTCATTTGGTCGTCGCTCCAACACCAGGATCCTTTCTCCATTGTAGTTTGATTAGGAGAGTAAAGATTTTAAATTGGCTTGTCTTCCATCTCAGTTTGATAATCATGGATTGTTCAACATTTGGAGTATTGAGATATAGTAAGCAGTTGCTTTTCCTGGAGAAAAGATCTCAGGCATCCATGGAAGCTGGTATTTTGTGTGTCCTCCATTGGGGAACAGCCCAGATAGAGTGTTGCAGCAAGTCTGTTTTTGGAAGGATTTCATTTCTTTATAAGACGGAAGAATTATGTTTAACGTGGGTCGAGCTCAAGGCTGCTGCATACTATGGAAAAGGCCATTTAACCTACTTTTTGATAGCCTGGTTAGTCTATAAAACTACAGATACAAGTAGACTTCAGTTGATGTTCAGTATCAGCCTACTTTTAAAAATCTGACAAGAACTACTCATGAACAGAAATTAGTAATCTGTCTGTGGGAGACATGTTTTGCATTGGCAGAAAAATAAGTAAGTGGCATACACGAGTGATTTAAGTGAAGTTGTTCACCAATTTTCTCATATTTAGATCTTCCTCTCAGGTTAGTGAGATGTTTTTTAGCATCCAACTTCATGTCAGATCCCTTCTTTATTTCTCTCATAGTACGGCTGTGATGTAATGACACAAAGTTGATGGCTGTATTAATATTTTTAAATTGTTTAGGGTCCCCTAATACAGACACTTCTAAATTTGTTCTGTTTTCATCAGCAGGACTTAAGGCTTCTTTTGACTTTTGGGTGACATTTTAATGAATGAAACTAGCAGTTTGAGGACGTTGATTATGCAAATAATCAAAACTCATAGCACAGTGTGACCGTCATCAAGTTGAAATGAGAGAGACAGTTTGCTGAGTCTGACTTGATCATTCGTACATGCAAACCTCACGGAAAAAAGTAAGAGAGGTTTAGGAAAAGTATATGAAAATGTTCTTGTATGAGGCCTGATGTCTTTGAATGTCGTGCTGTGTTTACAGACATTTCAAGTATTATTTTACACGTTTTAACTTGGATGAACTTTGGATAAATTAGGGTGTTAGTTTATGATGAAAACTGGCGAGTCTGTCTATTCATTGGCTAGATTACAGCAACATGACCTGCACTGTAATGCCTTGCACGCTTAAAGACAGAGAGGCTTTTGATCTGACTGTACCGCGGGCTCGACTCTGGCTGGAACTGGAATGAGACCCATTTGGTTTGGCAAAATGGGAAATCACCCAAGCAGGGACTTTATCCTGTCACTGACACTGCCTGCTTTGGTGTGCATGCATGGTAGAACCGAAGCCTGGTGAAGCCAAGCGTCTAACCTTCATTAGCATCCAGCCACAGTGAGCATGCAAGCAGTATAATGAGGAGCGGAGTGTGGAAGAAGCAATGCAGCTGCAGAATTCAGTAAATACAGGCAGAGGAGACATGTAAGGCTCATTTTAGGGTGAAGTGTGCGGTCTGATCCTGTGTCAAAAGTGTCTTTCTAGCCACTGGAATCACCTGCTAAAGCCTCTCAAGTCTTTGATTCATCAGACCTCGATTCAACCGCCTTGTGACCTGGACCAATCCTTCTCAGCCGTGTCAGTGCGGTGTGTATGAATGCGGGACCACCAGCCAGTAAGAAGTGCAAAATGAGCTGTCATTCGGAGAATTGCTGGAGTCACAGCGGGTTAGCTGTTGAGCCTCCATGTGAGGCATCAAGTTGTGACTTTCAGGGCTGCGTTGAAGAAAGTGTGATAATCCCAGGCAAATGCATCAGTGGTCAAATTCTCCCCTTTGAACAACAAATGGCCAGTTAGTCTGGATGTGTTTTTTTTAAAGGGCTCCTGATAGAAATTGCCACCGCTGCTGGTCTCCTCCAAACCCTTTCCTCCTAATAAGTAAAGCACTGGCCGCATCTGTGCTCTGCTGATCCCTCTAATTGCCTCACAGATTGGCAGAAAATTCTCACTTCATGCCTGAGATCAGCGGGGAATTACTGAAGACATTACACACTACTGGCATCTCAAAGGATCCCCTATTTGATACCTCCTCAAAATGATGGTTAAGTGAAGGGAGAAGCATCGTTGAAGAGTTTAAGGGTTTCATAGCGGTGGTGTGTTGCCTGGCTGTCAGACTGCAGGGATAAAAACACTCTATCAGGGCTTTGGGCCTCTTAAGCCTGCAGTTGAGGAATAGCGCCACACTGAAGGGCATGTATTTTTTCTCAACGTGCTCCAAACCTGTTATTTGTGTGTGGTCCAGCAGTCGATACACTGAGCATATATTTTAGAGCTGCAATGATTAATGTGCAACTATTTCAGTTATAGTTGAATCTTTTCTGGTATTTTTCAGGTAAAAAAAAAAGCAAAACATTTCTGGTTCCAGCTTCTCAGATGTGAAGATTTGCTACTTTTCTCTGTTTTATATCATTGTAAACTGAATATTATTGGTTTTGGGCTTGTATGATGTCACCCTGGGGCTCTGGGAAACTGTGATGAGCATTTCTTTCAGTTTTTTTTGACATTTCATAGACTGATTAATCAAAAAAAAATACTCGATAATGACAATAATCATCAGTTGCATCCCTAATTTATCTATGTAGGACCAATTTCATGCGAAAGAAGATGAATATTCAGTGTCTACATTTATTGCCATGAGTGCTTTTAAAACATCCTTTAAACCACAATTTGACAGGAAAACTCTGAACTGAAGCCCACACTAATTAAATTCTAATGTAGCCAAGCAACTTTCAGGTGACTTTCTCCTGTTGTTTTGGGATGGGGGGAAATCTGGGACACTGTACAGCCTTTACAATCAAGAGTATTTTTCCATTGCTGTTAACAGAAGAGAAACCCCCATCATATCAGCAGTAAAACAACACTGACTGGCTGATATCTTATCTTTCATAAGAGGCCGGTATCAGTGTAGAATATCAGCAAACCTTTATATTGGTCTGACTACAGCATGCAGTCGTTTAGGATCAGCTGGCTTCTTCTTCAGCAAAACAGAGCAGCATCCAAGTCTGCATGAAGAAACAGGCGGAGCAGAATCACTGTTGGGTCATGTGAGTTCAGTTCAGGTTTTTTTTTTTTTCATTCAGTTTCCATGTTGTCATTTGTTTGGAGACACACTGACTCAGCCACTCTCTGGCTGACTTGGAGAAAAAAGATGAACTAAGACATTAGCTGACTGATTTTTGTGAGTGTCTTTCATCTGGTCCACAGGGCAGTCTTACACTTTGCATATTAGTCTGCATTAATGTGACCGCTGTGTGGCTCTCTACCAATTGGCCCTCCTTTTGTGTCTATGGTGTGTGTGCGTGTGTCTGGGTGTGTGGCTGCCATTCGTAGAGGAGGAGGGGTCGGCGTATTTCAGCGGGGATTCTGCATTGCAAATGAAAGTGAAAAAGCATTAAACTGGGACTGCATTTGGGTTATTCCTCAGCAAAAACCACCCCAAAGACAAATTTTCATGAATACAAAATAGGATTATATGCAAGACATCCACATGGGCTCCTGTATTAAATGGCGATATAATTTTGAATTTCTTTTTCCCTCAAGAAACTGCTCGTCTTTGTGCAGACCATTAAAAATAAATCTGCTAAATATTCACTACAGCAAGCTGTAGACATCCTTTTATCCAACACACCAGCATCGGCTAATGCCATGCATACACTCCATGCAGACTATGCCTCAGCTACTGACCTAGATTTAGCCCCCTACCCCTGGTTGCATTATTGGGTGGAGGGGCAGTCTGGGTAGCGGGAGTGGCCTTGATGAGGCCTGCCACTCACTCACCCACCCTACTCCACCCCCCTCGACCCCAGGGAGAGGCGGTGCTGTCGCATAAATGCAGCGTTACCATGTTTTCAAGGATTTGTCTTTTGAGTGCATTAGTTTCAGGTTATTCTATCATTTATTAACAAAACCTTATAATAACTAATATTTATATCACCTTTGTGTTGAGGTAGTTTTATAATGATAGACGATGGAGGAAATGAAGAAAGAGGAAATGCAGAGTTTACACAATGTGACTGAATTATGTTAGTAGTTCCTATTTTGACCCCCAGTTGAATTAAACAGTTATAATCTCCGAGGGCTGTCACCTTCGTATGATGCCTGTTTTGCCTGGAGCTACTGAATATGGATATAATACAATAGCGATTTAACCTGTACCCACTTCATGACAGCTTTTTTTAGGCCAGATCCTGTAGCTCACAGGAGGTATTTAGCTTTAAAGCTTTGCTCTGATGCATTTGAAATTAAACGTTGACGTTGCTGAACACCCAGACAGGTTATTGACACATGATATCTGGAAGATGCAGTGCAGAAACAACCTAACAAAGATCACTTGGTACTGAAGATGTCAACAACATATTTGCCCATTGTTTATTGTTGGGGTCAAGAGGTCAAACTGAGAATTAATGATCTGGAAGTACGCCATTGATAACAAGACGTGTGTTTGTTTGGTTGCCACCTTCCTGCATGTATTTACATTTTAGTCATTCGGCTTACACACTTATCTACAGCACTGAGCACACTGAGTGCAAAAGCACACTAAGCTTCAGTCTCTGTTGCCAACATAATCTAGAAGTAGTAAGGAGTGTATGTGTATGTGTCAGGTATGATGATATTCCTGTGACTTCCAGATCATCATGTAAGAGAGAAGTGCCAGAAAAATCAAAATAAGAAAAGGGCTGAGAACAGCATACGGTTTGTTTTACTTGAAAATGAGTGGAGATGTAGATTATGGTGCAAATTTACTGGCGGACAGAGTTCGTGTCTGAAGTCAGATTTTCTTCCTCTCTGTCTGTGTCTCGAAGGCCAGTCTGCCCATCTTTGCCCTGAATGACTTAAGCCCTGCGATCGTTCCAGTCAGGCTCTTCGAATTGCGGTCAGCTCACGCGTCAAATTGAAATCGGACTCATTTGGACTGTCCTCGAGGAGCGTAATGAGTTATTTTCAATTAATCTCTGCAGTCAATGGAGGATAATTGGATCCCTGCCAACTGTGTTAGCAGGTGAATGGCAGGGGTGTCATGCTCTATGTGCATTTATGTGTGCGTGTTGGGGATGGAGGGGGAGCCACAACCCCTTTTGTGGTCAATTAGGAGAGATCTGCGGGCAGTCGAGCGTGGAAACTGAGCGGCTATAATTGAGACAACTTTCCCCTTTTCTGTCTTTCATCCTCCTTGTGTTACTATCAAAATAATCACAGCACCTTGTACAGAACCAGAGCTGCATCTGTAGGATGTTGGATGTGTGCTTGTCTGTATACAAACAGGTTTGTTATGGGATGTTAAAGACAAAATGTCAAAGCGGTGGTCGCCTGTCAACAGTGTTCCCCACATGCAAATTCACCTGTCAGTGAGTACATGCAGGTAGTGAAGACATCAACACAGTCACATGCAGCTTTCATACTGAAAGCTGAATATACTATAACACGTCCTTCTGCTGTCCCACTTCATGTTTTGTTTGCGGTTTCTTTGTTTGATTATTAACAACAGTGTGAACAAGGAAGGAACGCCTACACATTTTCCACACACACACACACACAACTTTAAAGTGCATTGATTTTGACACACTGACTATTTCTTTGTTAGAGGTTTTTTTTTTTTTAAATGTGTCTTCATCTTAACACTTTAAAAAAAGCCTGTTGCTGCCTCTACGCTCTCTGATGGATGGAATGTTCTTTTGTGTGGGTTTATTTGCACCCAGGGTAATTTGAAGCACTATGAGCAAAATATCATCAGCCCCCAGAGGGATTAAACATCATTGTTGAAAAGTACTCTGAAGGCTTAAAGTATGACTATTGTAAGCATCGATATATTAGCTAAAGCCTCAGTGTGGCTCAAGCTTGTCTGGCTGGACTTATTTTGCTGGCTGTCTGGTTGGGAAACCTTTTGGTTGGTAACTGGACAAAGTTGGCTGTTACACTGTATAGACACAAGATCACGCAGTACTAATTCTGTCATTCAAAAACGTTTTCTCACTTGTCCAGAGCAGTTCAATATACATATAGTTGTGAAATATCAAATGCTTTTCTTGTTTTTCATTATACTGTAGGAGCCACACTTGGCCCACCAAAGACAAAATGTTTCAAAAAACTACAGCAGGTAGTTTCCACTCTGGAGCTCATATAAACAACAGGATCTGCACTGAGCATCAGGGTCTAGCCAAGCCTCGGAAAAGCCATCTTCAGAATGGGATTAGAATTACAATTTTAACTGCTGTTTACGACCTTGGCACTGTCAGTGTTACGCTTAGTTGCTGAGGTGTTTCTCTGAGAGCCTCGCTGCTCATTCAGGTGATAAACATCTTTGTTTGGCACAGGTTTCCAGCTTCGTTGACAGTATACATCACCAGTCTGTTCCATGCCGGACTTAGCTTTAGTCTAGCCCTGTTTGGGACAATCTCATCCACTTAATGGCCAAACAGGGCTTTAAGTAGCTAGCAGTTTCTGTACGAGTTTTAATAAAACATTATAAATGTTATGAAAAGGATATGGCGTATTCAGCCAACCTTGTTATTTACCTACCTGCCAATCTACACATTATTAAAAGTTGCTAATTTTATAACAAGGAAATTGTCTATCCCCATCATTTTTAATATCGTTTCTATTGCTCAGCCCTACCTTAGAGTACGCTAAGGATAGAGTGGCTCAAAGAAGTGCTTCTCAGATCAGCCTTGTCTTTAAAGCCCACCAGTACCAAAGCTTTAAGAACCCAAACATGGTTCAAGCAAGTACACGGATGCAAATGACAACGCCTGGCCCAGCTGGCACAAACACACGGCCCCGGTGAACAGACTCAGCATTGAATTATACTCTCATGCCTTATATAAACACACATACAAATGAAATGTAGCGATACTGGGAAAATTTAAAACCAATTTTTCTGTTCCTCACACAATATCATGCCAAACATTTTCTGTTGCTTGTTTCTGGGTGGATCATTGAGTTGTCTTGGCAATATTCATACTCGCACAGTCTGTTATGTCTGGTTTCCTTGAAAGTGCTTTCCTTGAAGATCAGCCTTTTGTGTTTCTGCTTTGGGATAATCAAAAGAAAGGGCAGGGGCTTTCAAAACTCAGTTTTAATTAACGTCAACAAGGTCAGACTGGAGGTGAGGAAATTCAACTCTGTTAATCTGACAGTCATTAGCACAAATCATAAATTGCAGTCATCATTTGAGTGTCATCACCTGCAGTCATTTTATAGATTGTCTCATAACAGCAGGGTCACATCAGCACATAGCATCTTGGCAAAACCTACAAAACCAGTCTGCGTGCCTGCAGACTTTCCTTGAGTCACGACAGAGTTAACCACCTCGAAACCTGGTGAATGTCAGTTTCAGCACGCATATAGGGGCCCTGTTTTAAAGAGCAAGCGCAAAATAAAACAGGAGACGATAGACGGACCAGCTGAAGCACCAGCAGCCCCCCTCCTCACCTCCTGCCACCATCTCCTCGGTTGTCAGAACAACGGTCTTGCACTTCTCTCAATTTGTATGCACAGCCTGATATCAAGTTGGTTTCTGTATTTGTGTCTGTCTGTCTTAGTCCTTCTTTTAAGCTAACTGAGCACATTAGTGTCTACAGAAGACACGTACACAAAGGCTTTTCCCTGTTCTGAGGGCTATCTGAGAACTTAACCAACATGACCAAATATCAGATTGAAACCTGAAAGAAAACCTGTCGTTGTTGATGGTAAGTTGTGTACAATTCAGAGGATCCAAGATGTGTGTTTAATATTATTAGCTGTAAAAGTTTAAACTCAAAATATTAGAATTGAGGTATCGTAACTCGGTTTTGTGGTGAAATGACGCACCAAACTGTCAAGTATTTGAAGTTGCCATTAAATGTCAGGTCAAATCTTGTTTACTTATATTTTCATCACATAGTTTTGTCAGTATCTCAACAACTACTGGATGGATTTGCCATTAAATTTTATTATATACAAACATTAATGGTTCCCAGAGGATGAATCTTACTGACTTTTCCTCTAGCGCTACCATGAGGTTCACATTTTTGTTTTTGAGTGAGATATCTCAATAATTATCGGATGGATCGCCATGACATTTTGTACAGACAGTCATGTCCTCCTCTGGATGAATTGTAATAACCTTGGTGCCATTCTGACTTTTCCTTTAGTGCCGTTATAAGGTCAAAGATTTAATGTGTCCACTACTTTGGTTTACAACCAAATACCTGCAAAACTAATGACATTCACATCAGCCTCAACTGTACTTTGTGTTCAAGCTAATCAGCAAAATGCTAAACGAAAATGGTGAACATAGTAAACATTATACCTTCTAAACATTTGCATGATAGCATTGTCATTGCTTGTTAGCATCCTGATATTAGCTTATAGCACTGCTGTGCCTAAGTAGTAGTCTCACAGAATCACTAGCATGGCTGTAGACTCTTTTAGTCTTGTTTTTATTTAGGCAAAGTTGCTTGTGTCTAGACAACATTTAACATTAGAGAATTTTGGTTCCTTTTGTTAAGAGAAAAGCAAGTTTCTTAAAGTAAGGTATCAAATACAGTATAATTTTGGTATTAGTAGAAGGACATACAGTAGGTATCATATGGGCAGTATTTTTGCAAGTTGTTAAACAATACCCAGGCCAAATTAGAATGGTATTGACCTGGACATCAGTCGGTCAGTGTGTGTCCAGATATGGGAAAAGGTGACGACATGATTTTACTGAGTGACTTCATTGTCAGCAGTGTGTGAAATCTGCAGTGATTTGTGCCTCACTCTGTCCAAGATGGTTCTAATCAGTCCTACAAGAATATTAATATGAACTTTTTGAAGATTTAATGTTCACTGCAGCTTTTCCAGCCAATCAAGAATATGGATTAGAGATAATTACCAAACCCTAGTAATTTATGAAGGCATGGAAATGGTCAGATTTCCAGAATATCTGCACAAATTATTAGATGATTAGAATCAGCATGGAGGATAATTGAGAGCTTCACAGGTCATCTCATCCCATTATGTTTTTTTATCAGGCTTTCCCAATTATCTCTGCATGATTAGTTGATTCTCAAGGAGCACTGGTAGAGGAGGTGGCACAGTTATGACCACTGTTCATTACATTTGTCCAGATCAGTCTTTCTAAAACTAGCACGGAGGGTACCAGGATTATTATCTTCATGTCCATATACTGGGAAGAGTCTGTTTTAATCCACACCTGTGTTGGTATAATGAATTATACCAAATCAAATCCAGGGATCATGATAACGGTGTTCTTGGGTTCTTGGGGAATCTGTTCTGGGGCTCTTGACAGTGAAATGTTTGGGAACCATGGTGGCTGTAGGTCATAACTCTGAAGATGGTAAAGGAAACCTTTCACCTCTCTTTACCTCTAAGCACAATGTACCCATTGTTGGCGCTGCCTTAAAACCTTGGAGCTGGGGGAGGTGAATGACATTCCTCTGACATGTTGAATGGCTTTTCACTGTGGCTACTAGACAAGGGCAAACACTGCCTGCCGCTCATTTAACTTTCTGTCAGTAATCTGTCTGTCAGTGCTGTCGCTTATATAGTTTTTGAAGCTGCAACTGTGGCTCCTCCCTCCAGACTTCTTATTTGGCTGCTAGACTGTAAAACAGAGTGGAGAGAGGTTTATACACCTGTAGAGAGATCTCAAGTGGTAGAAAGTCCCAGCCATGTTGGTGGTCTTGACAGTTGGCTGATTTTATATTTTAAATGAATGACTAGGACTAAATATTCTGAAAGATTTGTGTTGTTTTTAGCTGGAGACTGATCATTTTACTGATACCTCTGATTAGTCACTTCACAGGTTATGTAACATGAAGGATAAATAATGTTGTGGTTACCTGCTGTGAAATATACATGTAGCTTACCTTGAGCTAGTGGTGTCCTCGTGGCTGAGGGGTTTAAGAAACTGAATTGTATTGCTTTGTATGAAACCAAGCCCCCTTTCTCTCTTCTCTCACTTCTTGTCAGCTGTTTGCTGTACGTTTATCTAACAAATTGAGCTACAGCAGGGCAATATGGGAAGAAAATGTATCACAATAATTTTATTTCTATTTAAATTCAGATTTCATATTTAAAATTCCCAAGAAATGTATGGGCTACAAACCAAATATCAATTTTCCCTATTTTCTCTTACTTTCAGTAACCAAAGTACAGCCAAAGCATCACCATCACCACCTTTTTATCTTGTTTATCAGCCACGTCTCCTTTCTTTACCTTTTAAGTTTGTTATGGCCTCTGTCGCTTTCTTCACCTCTGAAGAAACCTTCAACGGTCTTTCCAACTTTTACCAAGACAATAGCATGTGATATGTTTAGCTTTCTCACCCAACTATGTTAGTTGGGTCACTGTTATTTTTCGGCGCCCAAGGTGACATCTTCAAATTGCTTGTTTTGCCTGACCAATGCAATTTATTCATCAAAAGAGGCTAAAAAAACAGCAAATATTAACATTAGAGAGGCTAGTGCCAATTAATTACTGGCATTTTTGCTTAAAAATGACTAAAACAACTAATGAATTATCAGAATAGTTGCACATAAATTTTCTGTCAAGCAACTGATTAGCCTAATTGACGAATTGACTCATGCTAACCCTGGTATGCTGTTTTTGGGAGGAGGGCTGGCCTTTTTTAAACTTACTTTGCTTCTGTGATGTGATTGGCTGTTTGTGCGTTGCTTATCAACACCTCTCATTTTTAATATTGTGGAAATATTTTCGAGGTAAGTATATATATGAGCCCTACCTTGAGCATTGATGTAGAATGGTTGTTAATCAGGAACTGACATGCCAACCAGAAACTAGTAGTGTCCGTGGCCATGGCATTATTGATATTAAATAGCTTTAACAGGTGTTTGGGTCAGAAAAAACTCCATCAGGACATCCTGACAAAATCCATATCTGTACACAAACACTCTCACACACACTGTTTAGGGCCACCCAGGATTATCTGCCACATTCGTCCTTCCTCTAACCAGCGCTGGTTCCTCCACTCAGGCTCTGAATCCTGTTGCTGTGGTTACCCTTCCGCTGTACACAATGGCATGGTGGTTGCATAATGTTTTTCTGCCGGTGCAGTTTGTGGCCCACACTACAGCTGAGTGGGCAGGGAGCACTCCGAGCCGCCCTCCCACACTTCGCTCCATGCTAATGAAAAGCTTGGCCTCACCAGGGAGTTTTCACACTGAATCATATCGGACAGCAGAGAGCCTCGGAGCCTGTGGTTGCTGCCCTGCTGCAAAGCCAGCGTCCTTTTGACTTCTCTGGTTGAACTGCACAGGAGTGGCAGTTAGTTTGATATTCTTGTCTGAA
The DNA here is from genome assembly GCA_003416845.1 of Oplegnathus fasciatus. Taxonomy (NCBI): domain Eukaryota; kingdom Metazoa; phylum Chordata; class Actinopteri; order Centrarchiformes; family Oplegnathidae; genus Oplegnathus; species Oplegnathus fasciatus. Next base: position 59,095 of record NTHP01000833.1, on the reverse strand, counting down.
CCTGGTTGGGCTCAACTGTCTATAGAAATGAGTTGACTAAAACTGATGTGAAAGGTGCATGAAACTGATGGAAAACGGTCTTCTCCATCAATGTGGGGTCACATTAAATGTTTCTGACTGAATTGTTTGAGTAATGCGTCTTCGCTGTACCATAACCCATAAAAGGAGGCATCTTTGCAAGTCCGTTATTTTGTGTGTGGACCACTATTACCTTTTGGGATTTTCAGTTGCCATCATTCTTCGATGGTTCAGGAGTTGGACAGATGTTTTAGAAAAATCGCAACTTATTATTACCAAGGGCCAACATTTGTAATACTGGGACCAATATAAAAATAATGATTCCTATGTTGTACTTACATATGATGTATATGATAATGTTAATAATTAATTATTAACCTAATTATTGTGAACTCGATCAGACACAATTCAGGAAAGTTTCAGTGTACTCGTAGGCTGAAACGGCTATGAAAACTACCCAAAAACTATTCAGTATTTACCTGTAGTATAATGTAGAGTTGAAACGATTAATCAATTAGTTGATGGACAGAAACAGAACTTGTATATTTTGATAATCGATTATTTGTTTAAAGAAATGCTAACCTTTCTCTGGTTCCAGCCTCTCCGATGTGAGGATTTGCTGCTTTTCTCTGTTGTACATCAGTGTAAATTAAATATCTTTGGGTTCTGGACTGTTGGTCGGACAAAACAAGACATTTGAAGACGTCACCTTCAACTCTGGAAAACTTGGATGGTCTCTTTTAAAAAAAAAAATCAGATCAGCAGCAAAAGTCAGCAGATTAATCAATAATGACAGTAATCGTTTTTGCCTTTATTGGACAGTTGACGGTAGAGAAGCCGACAGGAAATCGTATGCCCCTTAACCATTCGGTTACTGGTTCGCACCAGTTTTTCTCAATTTTAACAATGTGCTGTATGGAACACGTTGGTCTTATTATATTTCTGATTAATTGTTTGGAAATATGGGCGCTGATGAATGTTCTCTCGATTAACTAATCGATTAATTGTAGTCTTAACTGTGTCTGAATGCCATGACTGTTTTCGCCAATTGAGACTATTAAAAAGTTGCACTTTGTGGAGGTCTGCTTTGTCAAGCACAGAATAGGAGTTATTACAGATTACTGTTTATAATTTGTCAGCAGTATGTAGTTTCTGTTCTGGTTTTTATCTGCTCTGTCATCTACACTTACCATTTCCTTTTGCACGTAAACGCCCAAGAAGTGACAAATGTAGAGGAAGTGCTCAGAGCGGTATCATCTCTAGTTCTGATGTGGTGAATTTGGGCACTGACAAAGGATTGTGTGCAGTGCCCTGGGACTTTATTCATCCCCCGTGAGCCAAAGACAATTTAATTAACTAGAGAAGCTGAACTGTAATTGTGGTGACCGGGCATCTCACACAAAAACAAAGATTATTGGTTCCCTTCTTTTCATGTGAAGATGTGGATGGAAAATAAGCATGACCCAAATTCTCACAGGGGTGTATCGTTGGAAAAAGTGCTCTTGTGGTTGTTAAATTGAGGTTGAGTTGTTTAGGAATTTAAAACAAGGAAGGGACCAGAAGTCGAAGCTAAAAACCTTTTGCAAAGATTTTCATCGGAAATTAGACCAACAGTGAATAACTGTTAAAATGCGCCGCACATTTAAGTGGAGCCATTTCCCACTTTCACAGTCTGCTCTCTTTCTCACTTTGACTCTAGTTTGTGTTCCTCTAAGTGCCAAGCAATTTGGCAGAGATGCAGCAAAGATGAGTTTTATCCCCATGAAATATTAATCTCTGATTTGAAAAACGAAATGCACCATTGCACAGCACATCCAAGGTTTATCAGAATGCTTTTTTTTCTTTCAAACACTTGGCAGTCCTGTTTAAACCTCACGTTCATCACCAAATCCATAAAACCTGGCAGCTGCTGTGTTTTCCATCACATCTGAACAGATGAGTTTGACTGTGATGCTTCTTCTCTAAGTATGGAAACACTTAATGAGTCAAGGTCATTCCCTGCAAAGTGAAAAGGCAACAAACTAATGAACAACTAATGGACTGGCTGGCCTCAGTCTCTAAGTACTAATTAAAGGGGGAGTACAGTTATACATTTCAGTTAACATAAATGGACATTCATTATTGTTTTCTGGAGCAGGGTTTTGTGCCCCCATTTGTTAAAGTTGTAGTAAATATGATGAGTATTCATACTGTACATTCACATTATCAGGGGCATGTAAAAACCATAAAATACCACTTCATTTCATCATAACATTTACAGTTTGTGTCCTTCACCTAAAATAACTGTCTTTTCCAGTAAGCAGTAGTGAGATCGCTAATTTTCTTTGGAACACACATATTGATTTGCTGAGACTGGCTGTTGCTGGAGTGCTGCAAACTTAGTGTGAGTGGGCACATTGGAGCACTTCAGCCTGAAAGAAGTTTAATAAACGCAGTGCAGGCAGTTGAAAGGGAGGTTACGTAGTGCTGTTATTACGCTGTATCTCCCTGTTTATTCCACTCTCCAGGGACTCTGGGCTTTAGCATAAACTGTGGAGTAATATTAATAATAAAATGTGTATTCCACTCTCTAAACTGGGCTTTACTTTGTGATAATTTGGTCATTACGAGACCTACGAAAAGCCGCACTTGACCGCTCTCCACCAGGCTGACATGGTGATGACTGATCCCATCAGCCAATCATTGAGCTGCATAAAAGCTGCTTTGTCACAAAGCTGGCAGGGATCGAGACACATGCCAGATTACAGCACCTCTCTTTTATCAGATGGCTGCGTTACCCAACCTGAAACCTAGACCTGTATTTAATGACACCAAATCCTTTTCAGTGCAGCATCTCCAGAAAGTATGTCAGACCGTAGAGCAGATTTAATAGGCAGATGTGAGGCAGCAGTGTAGATTAGGTATTTGCTGAGATTATCACAGGAATAACCACACTGGGATGCAAAAAACATAACATTGGTAGGTAAAGACAATTGAGCAGATGCTAATAAAATCATTGTTGTGGGGGTTTACTTTGCTCTTGTGCCATTAGAGTTTAAAGCGGCTATAATCGATATTTTTATTTTAACAGTGTGAAGGGAGTCGCTCGTAGTGATGAACCTACAGAGAATTATCACTTGAATCTGCAGCTCCCCTCAGCTTTACGGAGTTTTATGGTGAGTTTCAGCTCATCGTTCAGCTGTCCGACCCACAACTTTGCTGTTTTGATTCACTCTCTCGCTCTCATAGTGTCGTTTTCGGATGCAGCAGGCAGCTGTTTTCAGAGACAAAGCTCTAAAAACCCACTGTACACTTCCTGCTCAGTACCAAACAGCAGACAGACACAGTTAGAGCCTAGCTGGTGAACTTAGTGGAGCATGTAGCAGCTAAAGAGACAGATATTTGATGGTAGAAACCAAAAACAGAGCAAAAAGAGAGTGAATATTGGACTTAGATTGATCAGGTGGCCAGAGACACGACTCCAGATGAATGATAATGATGCTCTGTGACTGCTGGATGTGTAAATAGACATTCTTTTGTGAACAAGTGGCCCAAAAAAAATCTGTTATTGCAGGTTTAAACAATGTCATATGAGTTCATATCATGTGACTTGCAGTTTGTTTTGCTTGTAACTTGGCAGCATAAGCCAAAATGAGCAAAATACAAAAAATGCAACAAAGCCAACTTCCTCTGTGGTTCACGCCAAGAGACCAAACTGTAGGTGGGATCACAGTCATTGTTTTCCCACTTGTGTGTCATCCGCCATCAGTCCATGTGCATCAGATTTGACAGAGACGCTCTGTGTGTGCGGTGTGTGCCTTCCTGGAGCTCCGCTAGCCTGCCTGCTATTGTACTTAACACTTTTCAGCTTTTCAGCACCTTCTCCTATTTCACAGTAGTAGTGCACAGAGCCAATCAATAGCTGGCTCACAATAGTGGAGGGGAGATGATACACAGTGTACTACTGGCCAGTATAGCACAAGGACGGTGTTTCTTATCCTTGAAAGCTAAATCAAATATTAGTACCTTGAAAATGCTGCTTTTTGTGTTTTTTCGTCCATATCTTTGAGTATAGTGAGCCGAAGGAGTTTCTCTCAAAACCAGAAACTGATAACTGCATTTTAAAGTCTTTTAAGCTTCGGCCTATATTGTATGTGTTAATGATGTATTTACTTGTTTAGTTATTTGGTAGTTAGTTGGCTGTTGAAGTAAAATGCAAAACATTCTCTGCTTCCAGCTTCAAAAATGTGAGAATTTGCTGCTTTGCTCTGTTTAATATCATTGTAAATTGAAAGTTTTTGATTTTTGGACTGAAGAAGATGAAGAAGACGTCACGTTGGGCTCTAGGATCGTTTGACCCTAGTGCATTTTTCACTTTTGTGTCCCATTATGTAGACTAAATGAATAATGGATTTGTCAAGAAAGAAAATTAAAAAAAATTGACAGATGGATCACTAATAAAAGTAATTAGTTACGGCCTAAGCTATTACAGACCATCTACAAATCGATAAAACACAATTTAGTAGCTTAAATTAAAATTAAAATGTGATTTTCTAATGCCACTCTTGATTTTTGTTGTTGTTGAAACTTTTTCCAGCTGTCTAGTTTGATTTTCCTCCCTGACATTTTGTCTGGGCTAATTGTTTGCACATGCTCTTCTTACCATGGAGTTAAATCAGTCTCTTGAATTTAAAACCTGTGAAGTAGTTCTGGATTGAATATAAGGTATTTTTGACAAGGATTTACTGAGCTGAACAGCAGTCAGAGTTTTATGTGATGTAGTGGAGATGCAAAATTTGGAGAATTACAATATATTGTTGTTGTACTATATGTCCTACTTTAGAGCCAGCAATGAGTCAGCTTTAATCGATTAAATGACAGCTGCATGGTGATGTAGTCGCTAGCAGGGTGGCTAATTGCTTTGAAAAATCACCGAAGAGATGGTTCTGGCTTGGCAGCTACTACAACTGCAGGGGGAAGCTACTTAAAGCTCAGATGTTGTGTTTTTAACTAAGATGCTGCATGGAAAGGGAAGCACTGTATGTGTTTTATACCGCTATCTCACAGACGCAGTGTGTATTTAATATTGTGCAGACGATCTGTTGCAAGTAGGGCTTTATTTAATCCTTATACATTGTCAGGGATATGTTTTTGGGGTGTGTGGGAGTGGTTGTTTTAAATGTCATGATATACATTGCATTATACTCCCACGAGTGTCGGCTGTATTTAAGAGGCTGTAATGTATAGATGGATTATGGCAGGATTGAGGCTAAAGATTAGAAGGGTGAGTATCATACCAGTCCAGTCTCCCAAGGAATTACTTACATATTAGTTTAGTCTGCGGTAAATGATTTACATATCGTGCTGTCCAGACAAGCATATTGTGAGGTTGTTGTTGGAGAAGGCTTGGTCATGCACCGTCTGGCTCGAAAAAAATGCTTCTATTGGTAAAACACCAGGTTTATTTTCTGCATTTTAGTATCAGGAGTGCAGATGCATAAAGATATCAAGGGGATTTCTCCCTGCCTCTGAGATCCTAAAGCCAGCTGGAGCATGTGCTGAAATCAACTCTCCAGCAGGGAAAATACAGATTTCCTCTGCAGGTAGTGTGTGTGTGTGTGTGTGTGTGTGTGTGTGTG